>CM023449.1:36774169-36914169 GCA_013339765.2 Haemaphysalis longicornis | reverse complement strand
TCCACGCGCGATCCCACACGTGCACATCAGTAAACAGGTCTGTGGCGCCCCGCCGTGTTGTATTTACGAACTTCACCATGGCTGGAAGGTTAGGGTTGGCCCGGGAGATTTGAAAGGCAGCTGGGGCAGTAGGATCGGTAAAACTCGCTGTCAGGTGTTCCGTCCCGCCGGTCAGCACTGTATGGTTCGTATCTCGGGCGTTTAGTCTGCTATGTGGTCGAGTCATATCAGAGCAGCTTCAGTGGAAAGTCATTTCACGCCAGGCACTCCAAATTCTCAATCAAAATGCACCCGACGCCCGCTATAATTTATATGGACTGCAGCCCACACAGGTCTGGAAGCAAACGAGGCAGCAAATAGGTAAAGCTCGAGGGCTTACCGTCCGAGCTGCGCCTATCCCCGTTCCCTTCCACGGATCCATATCAGCTTGAGACAGTTTCCTAAGATACCAGGAGATCACGGCGCACGACCGCCTCTCGCGCGGCCAGCTGCCACGAGCCAACCAGACGCTAACCAATGCTAAAGAAAGGCTATAACGACTGGTGCAACAAACACCCTGCCATGTAGATACAGAATGTACGTGATCTACCCCCCCAGTTTAATCCCTCCCCGAACCACCCCGCTTGGGGGAAAGCAGACACTCTAGAACACGCCGTGTGGGAATGCCCCAACGACTCTTTCCACGAGATACCAGACGGCAAGCGCTGGGTTCAGGCGCGAGGGAGATCAGACATAACCATCCAAAAAAGCGTCAAGACGATAGCAGCCAACGTTACCGGCCAGCTAACGCTACCCGTCACCACGCCACCCTAAGGACAAATTTATATTGTTAATAAAGTTTATTTATGTATTTCTATATCTCTCCGGTAAATAACGCTTTACTCACCCGGACCATGATTATGCAGAGAAAGAGGTGTACGCGATCAGTAGTTGTTATGAATTTGCGCGCATAAGGGGAGGAATGAATTAACTATGAGCCGCGCACTTCAATATGCGCCACACTTTAGCCCTCAAAAACCACATTCGACCTGCCCATCAGGAGCAACTAGAAACCGGGAAATAAATTTGGACTGTATATTCAATTTTAAAATCAGGTTTCCGGTAGTCTTTCTTTGTTACTTTATGATCCCATTTTAAACCAAAAGTTTTGCGAACAGTTTTTAGCAACTTTATATGCAGTACATTACCAATACAGCGTATACCAACTTCAAATCAAGAGCTAACTTTCAACATCATAGAAACTTGGGCTAGCACATCACGGCAACGGAAACTGCGCAAAAGACGTGAACCCAAGATGAAATTGGACACCCATAACTTTAGAGACCTAACATGACAGACATGAACCAAAGGCGAGAATATCCACAGACCCGCAGATTTTAGTGTAACCAGCGTTCGTGCATCCGTTTGTGCGTCCGTAGTTATCACGCCCCTGTACGCCAAGTCACCAGTTGCTACGCTGGGTACATCAAGTATACTGCAATTACCGTAGTTGCACGATTTTAACGCGCCCCCGTCTGGAAAGCGCAGGTAAGTTAAATCATCAAAATTCAAAAACATAATTCGACGCCGTTTCTACCGCGCCAATGTAAAATATATGGCATCACGTGCCCATCAGAAGATTTTTTTGACGCACGCAACTGTGGCAGCAAAAATTCTTTGTGGTTCATGAAGTCGCTTATTCAGCTCGTGTTCGCATTTAAACTAAAGCGGGAAACATTGAAAGCCGACTGCGTCCTCAGCCCGATTGTATTAACACACACGCAAATTTTGAGGCTACTTTTAACAAAAGAAGGCGCGCGTTAAAATCGTGCTAATACGCGGTACCTTGGAAGTGACGTCACCACAAGCGACTTCGTCCCTTCCGGCGACATTAACACTGGTGAAGTCAGTGTTGTGCTGCGAAGGTGCACTGGGTGTGAAACCCGTGCATCCGGAGGCATAAAACAAATGTGGAGGAGCCGCGAAGCTAGGGCTACCGCACGGTACTCTTGATGCACACTACAACGTTTGCCAGTGGTGAGAAACGCTTCATAAAGCGAGGGAAAGTTTTCAGTCAGTTTCGATTGATTGAAGGGTTTAACGCGCCGACGCAACGCAGGCGATGAGGCGCGCCGTAGTGGAGGGCTCCGGATTAATTTTGACCACCTGGGGATCTTTAACGTGCGCCGAAATCTCGAACACACGGGCGTTTTCGCTTTTCGCCTCCATCAGAAATTTGCAGACAGTTTCAAACAAACGTTGCGTAGAGGCGATGTTCACCTAACATCCCGATTTCATAGTGCGGAAGATAAGTTATTTGTGTACATGAATGTGCACCGTTCTCAAGCCGGCGTAGCCAGCGAGCTCAGGCGCAATGGAAGAGGCGAGGGTAGTTCAGGAAAGTGCTTTAATTCCAAAATTCTCTAATTTCAAAGTCTGTTTCGGCGTGAAGTCTTGCTGTGGCTGGAGGAAGGATTCCTGGAGTCTCGTACAGGAGGACACTGCACGATGGGACGCCGGCTGACTTGGTACGGGAAAAAGAAGCCCTGACTGCTCCAAAATGTTCCCACGCACCTTTCTCCTCCGAAGGCAGCACCTTAAAAAGAAAAAAAAAGTAAAAATCGAAATCACGCTGAAATTGGCCGCTAAAATGACTATCATTAAGCCAAGTTTTATTTTCTCGTAATTGTTTAACAGGTAAGTTGTAAACGTTACGGAATTCCCGCCTGCTGTCATTACATGGTCGCTTATACGTAGGAAGTGATTTCACAGAAACTTGTATTATGAAAACGATCCCGAAACAAGTTACAATAAAAATTATCCGCTAAGACAGCTTTAACATTACGCCGAGTTCCATCTACTTTTTGTTATTACGGGGCTCAAATTGAAGTTGTTAATATTGTGAAATTTACGTCTGCTCTCAATACATGGGCTTGTACGGGAGGGAAACGGGTAGACCCGCATTTATCCTCTAGAATAAAACAGCAGTCATCTCAAGTTTCATTTGGGTAATTGATTAGGCAGTATACCCTCAAACGCAAATTACAAATGTGTTCCGCTTCGTTCGCTCCTTGAACGGCGACACTCAAGTTGCGCCCAGCTTTACGGGTCATTAGAGAGTTTTAGCTGACCGCTTTTGACGCTCCGCTATGCTCCCGACGGCCCGCTTAGCACAACCGGAGCGTCTGCAGCAGCAGAAAGGCTTTTAGCTCAGCGATAAGCGTATCTCCCGCGACGGAGAATGATTCGCCTGACTCGTCTTTTCATGCGCGATGTGTAAACCAAACTTCACCCAAAAGGAAACATAAGAATTTGTATTCAGTCGCGCAAATAAATCGAAGTACCGCGTTTTTTTGCCTCTTTTAGCCTTTTTTGTATAGTGCAGCCGCTGATACGGTATAATGGTTCTAAATAATTTAAAAGAAGCCGATAAACTTATGAATAGCCAAGACACGGCTGTCTGTCTTGGCACTGCATAGAAGCAGCCCTGTGCTTCGGTAGGCGTTTTTCGCTTCCGTTCTAAACCTCGTTGAGGTGTGTGGCACCTTTGCCTATTCGGAAGCGATTTAGCGATATCGCCACTCGGGTGACAACTAAAGAAACGGAGTTCGCCGTAGCGCGCTCGCCTCGCGGGGGCAGCCATGTTGGAATTCCGCGCGGAAACGTAAGCTGCTGCGACGGTCCGCTAAGAGGCCCCGGTTAGCGGAGCGGGGCCGCACTCCGGTATCGCCGTTAGCGCTCTAGCGCGCCACGCATGCGCAATGGCGCTCCCGCTTGCCATCGCAGCGGAGCGGACCGTCAGAAACGGTCAGCTAAAACTCTATTCTTCGTTACAGAGTGGATGGAATCTATTTTCTTTCTTTTTTTGTTGCGTTCTCTTCAGCGAAGCAATTAGTTGACAGCATACGCGAAATCTAACCACTGCGCAAAGCCAACCCCGAACCACGGCAGTCGCGAAGATGGAAATTGGTGGCTATCCACCGATGATGAGCGTTTCCGACCACTACGGGAAAACAGCATGGCATAAAGCGTTGGAACAGCTTCTGAGCAGCCGCGATGACAGCAAATCGCCGCTTCTTTCCAGTCGGTGATAAGGGGAGCCGCAGAGACCGGGGCAGCTGGATGAGCTGACGCTCCCTCGCTCTGCTGCGCATTGGAAAGTGCGTGCTGACGGGCACTTTTTCCAAGCTTCGCCGCCGCTCGCATGCTCGGCCGTTTTACTTTCGGGGCACCTGCACCCGCACGGCGTTCTGTGCCGATTGCTTGTTTAGGAATCCGGCGAGGATTGCTGGAGTACTACGTTTTGATGGTTCTTGAAATAAGTTTCCTAGTGACAGTATACGTACCGTTTCGGCAACCACGATGACATGGGCAGGCCTTACAGTTGGAAATTTTTAAGACAGCGGGAGCGACGACGGATCGTGGTGTCAGAGCCTTACCACGGTGTTCACCGGCAAAATAGGAGAGGGTACGCGCAGGCGCATGGAACTATCTTTTCTGGGAGCGCCGTCTGCTCCGTTGTTCTCAGGGCAACCCACCTGTTTTTCTTATCTTACAAGGCAGTTTCGCTACCGCGAAAGGTAGCTAAGCAGCGTGGAGCACAAGTCATTCATTCAGATGCAGTGGCGGGGGGTATACCACTCAAGGAAATAGCGTAGCAGACGACTCTTACAGCACTCGAATGCGCATGCACGTACTCTCGCCTATCTCGCATTCCGGTCGGTCGTCTCTCCCGCTATACAAAAAAATTGGGAGGCGGTACGCTGAAACTTCACTGCGCTCAAGCCGACGAAGTCGGCGAGCGCAGGATTCAAGACAGCGACACCGAGTGTTATGGTGTGAACAGTTTAATTTCTGCAACTATAGGTGACACGAGTCCAGGTACAAAGATTTGAACACTGCAGGCAGCCGCTGGAAGCACAGGCTTTGGTGCGGGGCACGGCAAACGGGACCACGGCAACAGGGAACGAAGTCCAGGAAAAAGATGCCCAATTCGCCGCACGGCCAGGTATACCTGCGAAAGAAAAAAAAAACGATGTAAGAGACAACTCCCGAAGCAGCAAGGCAGCCAACTCACCGAGGATGGGTTCCAGGGACCACGCCAGGCGGGAACAAAAGGAAGCTGGAAGGCAATTCAGTTGCACAGCAGCCGAGGGAAAACCGAAAACCGAGGAAAAACCGAAACCGAAATGAGACAGTACGCAAAGGGAGGGGAACGCGCGGTAGACTGCAGGCAGGCCGGCTGAAACGAACCGAGGACAAAGAAAGCGAGCACTCGCCTTTGCCGCCGCTCCGGACAGCGTCGGAAGCGACGAACCGCTGAGCAGGGATCCGTGCTTCAGTGGCGCTAGATGAGTTTGGCGAGAATTCCGAACGCCGTTAGCGTAGAGCACACGCCATGACAGTGCCGTATAGTTTAATGTAAAAAAAAAACCTCTAGAATTTTACATGACGCTTGCCCAGTCCTCACGGCGTTCGGAAGGAGACATTGAGCGTCGCAAAAACCTCGCGAGGGCTTGCGAGCTATCCCTATCGAGGCCGCAACGCATAGGTCCCACATGGGCCATTACGTTGCCGTCCCGGAAGCTAAAGGGCCTAGGGGCAGCAGCGCAGAGTTGACGCGACCACTGCGCCGCTGCCTCGACAGCTGAAGCCTAACCGCCCATCGCGAGGCTTTAACGACGACAATGTCCCTCGAGTGGCGGACTAAGAAGCCGTGGGATCACGAGCGAATGCCGCTCCGTTCGAGAGGACGATGTCAAAACAGACCAATGTTATACCTAAGCCCGGCTCCTTAGCCCGCACACACCCGCCCCGCGGCTTTGCCACGGAACTCACCATTTTGACGAGTCGCCGAGGACGCGACGCCGGTGTTGCTCTCGATGGTTCCAAGCGCCCCGAGATAGCAGTCAGGTTTCCCGAACCACGGCCGGCAACACAGTCCGGTGTTCCGAAGTCACAGTCCGGTTTTCCCAAAGGCACAACACACCCACAGATACAACGCTGTACACTGCTAAGAAACGCACACCCTTCTCAGCAACCAACGCCTCCGCCCGTATCAAGAAAGAATTACAGCGTCGCTACGCGGCGCGGACCCAGCAAGAAATAGCGCTGAGAGCGGTGACGTTGCGCATCTTATCGGCACACTGGCTACCCTGGCGCCACCAAACGTGCGCAACTAGGGACTGGCCAGCACCCCTCGTCATACCTTTTCAAGTGTTCGACGTAGAATTCCTGCACAACAACAACAAAAAAAAAACGATGTGCCACGCCAACCATCTAATCACGTATCAGCAGGAAAAACAGGCGGCCTGTTGCTGGAGGATGACTGCGAGGATTTAATGACGCCGCATCGCGCATCGCTCGCTCGACTGCTGCCCATTTCGGCGCGCTATTCGCGTAGCCCATCTTTTCAGTCTCCGACGGCGTTACATGTTTTGAAGACCGGCTGCTAATCAAAAAACGGAAAAAGAACCCGCACAAGGCCAATTTTAGAGAATGAGTGCTTGGCGCACCTTACTGCAACGTGTCTGTTAACGTAATTAATGCAAGAATTTATTTTTTCTTCGCTTGATGTTACACGGAACACTTGCTGCCACCGCACGATTGAAGAACGTGCCGGAACGGTTCTGGTGGACGGTTAAAGCGGAAAAGCAAGGGAGTTTGTTACGAACAGTGCCATCAGCACTGTTCAAAGCTCTTCTAATGCTTTATGCGTGGCTTTGTTTGCCCGTGTGGTCGGACAAGTTGATCTTCGGCGGAACGCCACCACTTTTAATCTGCGCGACTGCCGTAGTTCGCGCTTGGCTTTGCGCAGTGGTTAGTTCTAACATATGACTTCCCCCCCCCCCCCCCGACTGCTTTTCATGACAAGAACGTTTACTTTTTTAACACAAAAGTGTTGTCTTCCTGGATACAAATATTTGACTGACGTCATATCCGTCACGGAAATGACGCCAGCACAACGAAGGAAGCGGCCTGTAAAGGGTGCACCCCTGCACACAGGGTCTTCTTGCGGGGAAGCAATCTTTAGTGCTAAAGAGTATGTTATATTTAGGGTTGTTCGTTTTGTAGTTTTACATTTTAACGCGAAAGTGTTTTATGCCGCGATACACCAAGATTTAACTGATGTCATATCCATCACGGAAATGACGCCAGTAAACCTTTGCCGAAGCGACCCGCCAGCAGGACGTCGTGCGCCAGGCACACCCACAAGACAGCCACCGACCCGCAAATCATGCTCAGCTGCAGATTTCGCTGCACGTTTCACTTTTGTGTTTTACTGATTCCCATGACAGAGAAATCAACCACAGTTTCTCTCTCTCTCTCCTCTCTCTCTCTCTCTCTCTCTCTCTCTGACCCATATGTTGTTGTCAAGCTCTTGCTTGGGTGAAGGGAACGCAAGAAAAAAAGTCTGTGGAGAAGGATGACCCACAAAGCTGGGCGCAGTCCAAGGAATGAACGAAACAGAACACGTTTCTAATTTGCGATTAAGGATACTTTCTAGTTAATTAGTTGAATGAAACTTGGAAGGACTCCAGCTTTATTATTGAGGAAAAAACATGGGGCTGTCCATTTTCATCCCGTAGACGCTCTTATATCGAAAGTAAACGGGAATCGCACAATATTTGCAACTTCGCAGTGACCTCAGGAATAAATATGTAGAAGAAACTTCGGGTAATGTTAGAGCCGCCTCAGTGGCTAATTGTCAACTTGTATCGGGATAGTTCCTATTGAACAAAAGTTACAGCCGTTTTCTATAACCATGCTCCCTCCGTAGGCGCCCATGTGCTGACACCAGACGGGGATTCCGTGACGTTTACAATTTAACTATGGTAACTGTGAACTAGCTCACTAGAGAAGTGCATGAGCTCAGCCTAAAGAAAGAGTCGTCTTATAGGCCAATTTTGTTATGAATCCAGCTGTTCCTTTTTTTCAGCTTTCGGAAGAGTACAGTGCGTGGGGACATTGTGGAGCAGTCAGGTCTTCCTTTTTTCGTACCAGAGTACACCAGCATCCCAGCCTGCAGTGTTCTCCCGTAAAAGACTCCAGCACTCCTTGGTCTCACAGGGAGACGTCAAATCAAAGCAGGCTTAGTTTACTCCTAGTTTTTCCTCAGTTTTTGGAATTAAAATATTTTTCACCTTCCACCTCTTTCTATGGCACCTGAGCTCATTGACACGCCGTCTTGAGCATGGTGCACGCGCGTGTACTGAAAGAACCTGTCTTCCTCACTGTGTAACTGGGATGTTAGGCGTACATCGCCAATACGTAACAAGCGCGAGCGCGCGCACCCAGACTGGCCGTGGTCTCCACCACCTCCACGCTCCAAGCAGCATGACGTCATTCCCAAAACCGTGACGTGTACACACCGCGGGGCATCGCGCGCCAAACCGCAGCCGCCGCGTTGGCCCGTCTCGAGAGCTCTCACATCGACAGTTCGGGGCCCAGGAGTAACAGATGACGTCATGCTGATGCCATTGCGAAAGGGTATTCATTCTGAGCTTTCTCGTGCGGAAAAATATAAAATTGGTGTGATATATTCTAGACGTAACGGCTAAAGTTGAAACTTGCTGGGAGATATCCCAATATAAAAAGGTAGCCTTTTACATAGTTATCCCAGCTTTGAAATGCCGTGCCAGTACTCCTTTATCCTCGCCATCCCCCATCAAACAGGCAAGAGATGGTTTTATCGGATACGCACCATTTACCAGCACGTCGTCGGCAGATGAGATCCCTGGTAAAGCCTTCAGAATCCCCTAAAGTACAAAAATGTTAAAGAGTGATGCGAGATATATCCCGACTTGCTATTTAGCTTAATAAAACAAACGTTCCTTAACTTTGGTTTGGTGCTTCCGAAACGGGGTTCTGCCTTCGGGATGTATGCATTGACCTCCAGAGCTTTATTAACCCATTCGCTCCCGCCGCTCGAACGCCCGCCCCCCGTGTGCTGTACCGCGCAGCTTTCGGCGCTGCGGGCGGCCCTCTACGCCGTCGTAAAGAAACCTCCACAACTCCGGCTATTTAAATCGCACATTAACACTTTTTGTTTTATTCGTTCAAGAAATAGTTTGAAAAGCCCTGCAGTCAGAAAACCATGCGTGTGTGGAAGATCTTAAAGCAGACGGGCATGTGAAGTGCCGCCCGTGCACATTTCTCACACTCCCACCTGCTCTCGCTCGTTTTGCCCTGGGCTTTGCAGACGGGACATTGCCTGGATTGGTTTGGCTTGATGGCATTCGGGAGTATTTGCCGAGGGAAGTGAGCCCACTCACAGACCTCTAGTCACTTTGGTGAGTCAGCAACAGGCAATTTGCCTCGACGCCGGTTGCCCGGCAACACAGCCTCTTCGCTCTTCGATCATCTGCTCCGCCAGGTTGACTTTCCATTCTGTGTAGCTGGCTCGTCTTCCTGTAATCTTGGCTGAGAAGACGTAGCTGTTGCTAAACAGCGATGTCCATGATGTGGAAGGTGGTGGGTTGGAGAGGAGCGCCTTGCGGTACACACACATCGCGTTCAGAATCACTGCCGCTCTCAACGTCACTCTCTTCACTGCTGCTTCCTTGATCCGACAGAGCTTCTGGATCGTCACAGAGTCGCTGTCGTCGTCACTTTCGAACACCAGCTGGTGAATGTCCTCGCACGTGTGACGTGAGGCCTTTTTTTCTTTCGCGACGCCATGCTTCAAGGGCGGCGAGCAACTCGAAGGAGAAACGGGAACCAAAAGAACCGCCAATTTTTTTTTTTCGACAACCAAGTGTGAGACTACTGGACAACTACCTCTATCTGGTGTGAAGAGGACAAAACAACCAGGCAGAAAGCAGAGGGTAGCGCCTTCTACCGGAGTGTTTTAAAAGCAACATTTTTTCCGGAGGCCGGCGAACCGCCGGCTTAACGCAGCTTGCATGGAGGAAAGGCAGCTTGGCTATCTAGTGTAGAGTGTACTAGAAGTTTTAGAGTGGCCCGACCGGCCGCCCGGAGAGGTGCTCGTTTCGCGCTAGAGTGAACTAGAATACTTGGGTAGTGGAAAAAGCGGCCGCCGCCGAGTGAGGCATTTCGTGTCAACCCCGCGCGGTGGCGCTCGCGTGCCCCGCCCGAGCGCTTTTTCGCCTCGGGTAGCGGCGGGTAGGCGTGCGTTGGGGCATTCTCCGAGGGGCTACAGTTCTTTTTCGTGTAAAAACCGTTGATAATGCTATTAATGCACCACGGTTTTTATGGGAAAGGTAGCTACGTCGTGTATTTACTGTTTGCTCATTTCTTCATCCCATTTAGCCAACCGTGCAGACCTCGCCGTGCTTTAGCAATCGAGCTCGTTATCATGCCGATATTTTTTTCTTCCTTGTTTGATGATTTTGCTATCGTATTGTGTCAACTGAGGAAAAAGTGGCGTGCTTTAGGCTGGCCAGCATACGTCACTTCTGATTTTTTTCTTTATTTTCTTGCTGATTTTTCTATCAAGATCTGCATACCGAGCAAACTACGTCGTGCGTACGCAAACTTTCCCGTTTTCTTTTTTCAAATTTGACCCATGCAGCACACATGACAGATGTCTTAAAACTTCAGTTAAGTCAACGAAAAGAGCGCAAATACAGGATTCGCAACCGCAATTCTCGGAAAAGCACCAAGTCACACGGCATAATTTTATTGTGTGATCATTTTATTTATTAAATAAACATAATTTTATTGCGCGCGCGTGTGTGCGTCCGTGCGTGCATGCGTGCGTGTATGTGTGTTCGCGCGTGCGCGCTCGGCGTGTGTGTGTGCGCGCTTGTGTGTGTGTGCGTGTGTGCGTGCGCGTGTGTGTGCGTGTGTGTTCGCACGTGCGTGCGTGCGCGTACGTGCGTGCCTGCGTGTGTGGTGTGCAAGTGTGGCTGCATGCACACACACACACACAAATTTACATAAGCCTGAGCCCGCCAGACTGTTTCTAAATATCAGCCCGCGTCCGACAGAGTATGAGCCCGAAAAAAATCGTCCGTTTCAATCTAGAGCGAGTATATATACAGATATATCGCATTTAATTTTCTTAAACTTGGACCGAGCGGGGGACAAAACACACACACACACACCAACACACCACACACACACACACAACACACACACACACCACACACTATATAGACTATATATATATAGTATATATATATATATTATATATATATATATATATATATATCTATATATATATATATATATATATATATATATATATATATATATATATATATAGAAAATAAGGGTTGGCAGTCAAGAAAACCTCGGAAAGCAAAGGGGAGTTGTGGTGGGTCATAGAAACAGATGAATTTTTGTAGTCAGAAAGAAAGTGGTGAAAAAATGTCCGCCGGATGGGATCCGAACCCACGACCTCCAGAATACCGGTCTGCACCACTTTCGCACCAGACCGGTATTCTGGAGGTCGTGCGTTCGGATCCCACCCGGCGGGCATTTTTTCAACACTTCCTTTCTGACTCAAAAAATTCTTCATGTGTTTCTATGACCCACCACAACCTCCCCTTTGCTCCGGAAATACTCCAACTAGACTTTCATTTTAAAACAGCTACTTCTAGACGGACATTGGTGGCGAACTTTATAAGTGAAACACCATATGTATTTGTTTTTTTTTTTCATGTTTTTTTCCATCTGCTGCCTTTCCGGGTTTTTTTTTTCACGCTGCTAACTACATTTTTTCCACTGCACTTCCCAATTAGGACATTTTGCTACCTGTTTCTTTTTTGTTTACTTTCAATCACATGCTTGATTGCCGACTCTCTTCTCACGTTCCATGTACCTGCTGCCCGAGCATATGGAACGTGGAAAGTAGTTTTTTTTAACGCTGCAAATTGGATTTTCTTAAATAACAAAAAATTGGTTTTAGCCCCGTTCATTTATTTTATATTGGCTTTAAACCTGCCATAGCCTTGCTGGAGCGGGTATTGTTCCCCACTTTATTTTTCTTTATTCTTGGGGGGAGGGGGGGAACACGGAATTTTAAAAGGAATTAAAAAGGTTTTCTTGACTGCCAACCCTTATTTTCTGTCTTATTTCACAGAGCCCCTCATTTCCCATTTTCTGATTCGCTATATATAAAGCAAGTTCTCTTTGCTGAAACGTAGGCCACAATCGTGCTTTTACCTTGTTCGAAGTTTTTCTTCTCTCTCTCTCTCTCTCTCTATATATATATATATATATATATATATATATATATATATCCTGACATAATAGAAAATATTTTTTGAGTATAGTATCAGCGAAAGATATTTTTAACGGCGCCGCAGTGACCTCGCACTTTGATTTTTTCGTTTTTCATTTAAGCTAAGTGACAAATGCGGAAACTTTTTGGCATCAACCATCACGAAGACACTGCATGCATGCGCTCGGGCAAGCACGTCCCAAAATATTTTTGTTGAAGCCCGAGCCTGGCCCGGGCCCGAGAAAATGCGTGATACCTGGCCCGGGCCCTTGCAGTGCACTAATTCACGCAACACACACGATACGTTTTAAAAACTTCACTCAAGTCAGCGAAAAGCATCAACATTCGCAACCGTACGTAGTTCTAAGAAAATCACCACATGGCACACTTTATCGCGCGATCATTTTAAAAGTGCACAGTTCATTGGAACGCTGGTTACCAATTAACGTAAAATAATTAGCGCTTTAGAAATGCCCAAGTTCATGAAATGTACTGCCCACGTCTTGCAGACGTAAGATAATTATGAACAGTTAGGAACTCAACAAATAAAAGCAGGGTAAAACAAATCGCAAAATGTAAAATATTTCTAGCAATCACATAAATTTATTAGGGGTTTTCAAACTGCATGAGCCATGGCCCTTCCGCAATTATAAAGACCGTCGCACGCATAACACCCTGTCCGTATTACCAATAAAAGACAGAATCAAGAACACTTAAGGATCAATGCAGTGCCTGCAAGGCTCCTCTTGTAATTACACACAAAAAAAGACCATGTGCAGCGGTTAAAAAAACGTCAAAACACAGCGTGAAATAGCCGAACAGCAGCGTAGCGGCACGTCGATCAACCCGCGCCGCTTCGGGATCTCCTCGGGCGGGGCACACCAGCGCCACGCGCGGCGGTTAACACGTTTGGCTTCAAGGGCGCCGTGGGGAGCAGCCGCCGCTTTTTCCACTACCCAAGTATTCTAGTTCACTCTATTTCGCGCAGAAAATAGCGGCGGTGCTGTAGTCAACAACAACTGAAAGCGGCGGCTGGCCGCGCGTACGGCCGCGCGCCCAGTCGGGCCAGGAAACGCTGCTTCTTTACGCGCGGAGCGCTCGAAATTTGTTCTGCGGGACGTCCAATTGCTTCAATATACTGTACGTACAGTGGACTGTGGATAACGAAAGGAATAATAAACGCTGCAGCTCATTTTGCGTTAGTTTTGCCTGCCCGCTCAACAACAACGAAAAAATTACCGATTTTTCTTAATTGAATGCAACATTCTTAGCGGATTGTAAATAAAGTATTTGCATCGACATTTTGGCTATTCCAACTTCCCATCAAAATTTATTTTGCGCGAAATTGCCTGATATGAACCATTTCATGATTGCTTGATGAGTGTGTCCTTATTTTGCTGCTTGATGGACATAATTGGTCGGCACAAATGACATGAAAAAATATGAGGACTGGGATGATGGCTTTTCAGAAGAATTTCTTATTTATTGTCTCGCACTTTACGCTCCGACTGCAGTTATGTGGGTTAATATCATAGGTTGTGTTTGTTTTTTTACTGCGTGAGTTGTTATTTATGCAGGGGCCCGCTTGTGATAATTAGGGGTCACCGCGGTGTTAATGCTGTCGCCTGTCCGAACAGAAAATTACACGCGCAAAGAAGATTTTTTTAAATAAAAAGGGGTTAGCCCAGCGGTTAGCTCAGTTGTCCCAATCACCGTCTTTCACAGAACTATGCCCCCAACATTCTATTAATCGCACCACCTTTCACCTGATTCGGTCAAGAAAGGAGTTCAATCAAATTAACACAAATTTAATTCACAAGTATGCTGAGAGTATAATTAGACGCACATAAAACCAAAGCAAAGCATAGATCAGAAAATATATTGACCGCGACAAAAATGAAATATAACACGGGAAATCATACACAAAGTCAAGAAAGCTAACATAGTGGTTCAAATAAACGGAACTAGAACAAAATACAGATTGTGTTTTCATTTTCAATAGCCCAGCATATAAAATGTTACGCGGGAAATCATGCACAAAGTCTACACAGGTAACGGTTTAGGAATGACGCTAACAGGGAGATTTAAATTGACATTTTTGGCCAACGCATTTTCATAACTCGCCTGCGATCATTAGCGACGGCTAAGTTTAAGGTGTTGCTCCCGCCTTCGCATGTAACGACGAAACTTGTTTAAACCTTTTATATAGAAATGAATCCGTGTCACAATGTATACAGAACCAACCAAATTTGCTGTCAAGGTCTCACTGTGCTGGTCGCAACCAACGCCGTTAAGGTGTTTGTTGTGAATAAGGGCTGCAGCACATCCATAACGCTGTCATGGTGGAGCTCCTTGTCGCTGAAGCAACCGGTAAAAACGTCCTAGAGATCGCTAATAAACTTTAAAAATGCACGGAAGGATTCAGAAGTCCCCCAAAATTACAAGAGGTAGTAAACACAGCGGCATCTTCCCCTGGCATGCAGGAAGCAGAAGTTGGTCCTGCAGACTTATTTTGGCACTTCGTTTTCAGTACACACTTACTGACCAAGTGCCTGCGACATAGTAGGTTAATAAAATAAGAAAGCCCACTAACGACAGTACAAGCACCAACGTTAGGGGTATCTCAGAAGAAGGCTCTTAATATTTTCGTTCCAAATAGGAGCTAAAAAAAACAGCAAATTTTTTTCAACCTATAGAATGTGCGCCCCACCGCTTTTGCTTCACGCGCAGTGTCAAGAAGGGCAAGGTAAAACATTCCTGGTGCCTGTCCGTCAAATTAATCCCTCGTTAACTCGAACTCATGCTATCTCAGAATATCTTCTCGAAACTTTTTCTTACCGTGTGTTTATACGCATTTGCCCGCTTTATCTCGAAACGTTTTTTTTTTTTTCGGAGGACCAGGGATATATTGAAATACCGACAGAGAGGATACAAGGCAAAGTCCGCTACAGGCAGCTTTATAAGATCCCCGTTCGAGTGCTTACTCCCACTACGCACCGAACGCGCCCGTGAAGTGGAAGTTTAATTACGCGGACTACACGTCCCCGTTACCGGAATGCTGTCTGGCGCGTACATCATTGAGATAGATGTGGACGACGCAGCTGATCATGCGGAGGAGGAGGAGCCCCCAAAGTGGCTACGACGGCAGATACAACATACAACAACGGCCGATACAACATAGATGCTGCGTCAGCTTCGTAGCAAGGTAGAATGTAGCGGTGGCGACCACCAATTCATACGATGCATTGAGAAGCTCGAGTAGGCTTTTCTGGTATGCAGATGCGAACGCGACACAGCCGAGCACAACACAGTTCTTTCTTCTGAAATAATGAAAGTTTCTTTTTCCTGCAAATTATTTTGCCTTTATAACGAAATCTCCCCTGTGCAATAGTGCTTTTGTTAGAAGCACTAGCTGCTATTTCAGGAACCTAGCCACACATTTCCTGCATTTGAATTAACTCGAAACTACGCGCTTATCTCGAAATTTTCAGCTAATTTTACGACTTTGAGTTAACGAGAGATTACTGTAGATCAACAACGTTCTCAGAATACGCATCAAAACATGAGAAAGTATTTGGGGGGGGGGGGGGGGGGGGGGGGGGGGGGGGGGGGTTAGATAAATGTTGGGTCGTACTAGTTTAAAGTTTGATCAAGCGGAGTCATAACGGTCTGCGTCTACTTTCTAAATCACCAAAGTAGATTTAGCTGACCAAAGGTGCGGGTTTGATTCCCGGCCGCGGCAGCCGCTCTTGTGATGGAGGATAAAAGCGAAAAACGCTCGTGTCTTCGAGATTTCGGCGCATGCTAAAGATCCCCAAATGGTCAAAATTAATCCGGAGCCCACCACTACCGCTTGCCTCATCGCCTGTGTAGCACGGGAGCGTTAAACCTCATAATCCAAACTAAATCAGCTGAGCAAGCGCAAAACACCGCAGCGAGCAAAGCAAATCTTGCCGCGCGCAGGTGCCGGGGAGCGTCGGCTGTTCAGTTGTCGGCGACAGCAGCGCCGCCGCTATACCGGTTTTATTTTCTGCGCGAAAGTCGACCCGGCGGAGCAATGGGAGAGGCCGCCGCTCGGGCCACTCTAAAACTTCTAGTACACTCTATCTAGGGACCATCATAGAGTTTCATGTTTCATTAGTATGAAACTCTATGGGGACCATAGCTTGGCCTTGATTCGCGGCCGGCGGTTCGCCGGTTATGGAAGCGAATGGGTTAAAAAAAAAAAAAAGAACTGACCAATTCCTGCTAGAACTGGCGTCTTTTGCTGTCGCTACTTATGAAATTTGTATTTCTTTTTTGGTTAAGTCTCCTGCCACGCGCGTGGCACGAGCTGCGCCCCCCTGGCAACTTGCCACATCAGAAGTGACGTCAAGCTAAAATAATCACGTGACTTCCTGTGACGTCACAAAACAAACGTCATATTTACGTCATTTGATCATGCCGCTGTTTTTGTGTTAACGACGACGGCAGCCGGGTGTTCACGTCTTGTGTCCCGATGTTCTCCGCCCGTGGTTCGAATGGCAGGCCTGACGCATCGTTACGTCCTTACCTCCCTGTACAGCGGCTGCCTCGGGGCGCTTTTTTCTTGCTGGGAGGTGGGCTTGTAATTATTTAGATTGGGTATTTTTTGTGAACTTGCTGTTGCACGTCTTGGTAAGCCTAACGCATTGTTTTCTGCACGCTGCTTCGCCCCGCTTTTTACATGCTCCTAGAACTGTAGTGTTGTCGTTTAATATTTTGTAAGCTTCACGTTGTCTTGCAGTTCGCGTGCTATCGGCTTTACGCGCCTGCATTCGTTGTCTACTTGTGCCTCGCTTCTTCCATGCCAAGCCTTGTGTTCTAATTCTGGAGTGGTGGCTCAATTATAAAACGTGGGGATCAGTATTTTCCATCGCGTCGCGCCGTGGCTAACGAGGTAGCTGTCTTTGATGACATGCCAACGCGAGCGACGTAGTGTCAGCGTGTGCACGAATCGAGTGTCGTCAGGTAGCGCACGGCATCATCGAACGCAATCCGACCTCGCATGTAGCTTCTGCAATTTTTCCCCCGGGGCAGTAGTGCTATCGCCGAGAAATGTATCCTGACTATTCCGCAGAAACGATCTGTGCACGCGGCGCTGCAGAATCCGTGCAGGGAGCGCAGCTTCACTTCCGTGGGTGGAGCCCAACTGCCCGTCCAAAGATATATCTACTCAAGATACCACTGAAACCATTCGCTGACTGGCTGGCTTCTTGTGCAAGGAGGCTCAAGCTCCAACTGTGCAAGCATGGGAGAAGTGCAGCCGATAAGATCGCCGTGTGAGCCACGTTTGGAACTTCTGCTAATAGTCCTGTAAAAGTATGAAGGTTAACAAGTGACAGTTCAGTTATTGTTCATCTTTGCTCAGATTTGTTGCTCTGTCAACTTAGAAAGTCTTAATGACATGATAGGCACGGCTTAAAATTACTGCTTGGCTTTTATTTCCCTTTCCTTCGCTCCAGTACCTTTTGCCTCCTCTAACCTGGTTAGGCAACAAAACTGCCTCCTGAA
This sequence comes from Haemaphysalis longicornis, assembly GCA_013339765.2. Classification (NCBI taxonomy): domain Eukaryota; kingdom Metazoa; phylum Arthropoda; class Arachnida; order Ixodida; family Ixodidae; genus Haemaphysalis; species Haemaphysalis longicornis. The sequence continues at coordinate 36,896,468 of CM023449.1, read as the reverse complement.
TCTGCTTTGAGTATGTATTTTGATAGGCTCGTTCCTTCTTTACTCTTGTGTTTGGCTTGGTTGGAATTGAACATAACCAGCCACAATACTTTCTTTCACTCTCAGCAGGATGGGCTAATGATGATGAGAGCTTATCTCGGAGGCTTGCAGTCTATGCACAAATTCCAAGTGGCCCATCCCAAGCACTCTGCGGAGTTCAACTTGACACTAATGCTTGTATTCGCAACTGGTGAAGCGTGCTTAAGCGTCTACTGTCCAAGCCTTTGGGGTAGTGAACAGGAAGAGTTTCCAATTGTGAGGGGACGTGTCACATTCTATTGCTTTTTAACTCCGCACTGTGTAAACTGTTTCGGAAAATTGCTCAAGTGAATTTACTTAGTGGTAAGGGGCATTGTAAAATGTCCCACATTTCGTTCACAATGATGCAAGTCTCGTCAGAAGCCAGCTGCTAGAAAACACATTCACGGGTTGTGTGTTGTGTGCCCATTAGCTGTTTCTTTTTCTTCCACAAAACGGGCACTTAAACAATCCTTTAAGCCAACAGGCTTAAAAAATAGTTTATCAAGTACAACTTCGGGGTAATGGTTGGTGTCGAGCGTGACATTGCCCACTCCCGAAAGTACTTCTTAATACCTTGTGCAAGAACTGGAGCCAAGGCCACGTGCGTGGATGTGAATGTCTGTCGGTGTTTGTGAAAGTTGTAGTACAGCTGGAAGGTGTATGGATCATGGGTGGCTTTAACAATAAAATGACTGCTGAGCGTACTTTTGCTATGGTATCAATGAGCAGCATGTGAGCATTGATAAGTGCTTCACTGTTGACATTTTTGTGACACAAAAGCAGGCCATGTTAAGGCCCCCTGGCAAATATTCATGAAAAACACGACCAAAAAGCTGCCAACACATGGAAACAATGTTGATCACGGCACCTTTCCAAGTACTTCAGTACCGTTTATCAGTGCTGTGTTTTTTCCCCCCAACTAGTAAACTATCCCAGCGTTGCACCTTAAGCCAGAAATCAAACACTTGCTTGTCAATGACAAGTGATCTGCCAAACTTCCGTGTCTATGCAAAAGGTGAGTAGCTCTACTTTCTGTGCACTGTTTGTGCTGTGAAGCTCCGTTTCTAAACAAAATACCAGGGTTCTTCTGGAAGATGCACAGCATTAAAACCTCAACAAAAAAGGAAATAAGCAAGTGATACTCTCTTGCACTACACTAGAGTCCTGCGGGAAAGCCAAACCAGCAAGTGATCTTTTTCTACAAAGCACTGCAGAGGAGCCAAGAAAAAGATTCCTTTTTGCGGACACCAAAGCTACGCTGGAAAGCCAAAATGTGTGGTGTCTGTTACTGCAGATTAGCTGCAAGACGGGCATGTTCACGCAAAGATTTATGAACGAGGCTGGCGGGGTAACAAAATCATTGAATGAGGTTACAACAAAATGTGTTATGAAAAATGATATAATACTGTTTGCTATAAATAGCAATTAAAGGTATAAAATGGTTTTGGCACTAGTTAAGTGGCCTGTTGGAAATCTTTGGCAAAACCTAAAGAGAAACATTTCATACAGCTGCAAATGTGAAATAGCAAAGCGTGGTTGGGGCCTGAATTCAGCAGGCATGCTCCAGCTGAGAATGCATAATTGCAGAGCAAAATAATTATAAAGGCCTAGGGTAAAGGTGAGCTTAGTTGAGTTACCACCAAGGTATTTGGTAGAGAGAATAGTTACAAAAATAAAGAAGCAACATGGGAAGCTTTATTTTCGCTGATTTAAGTTTATCAGCACTGAGCTTCATGTTCTGCATGTCCCATTGAAGAATGTTACACCTGCATGCACTCGGCACATCACATTTTACGGTATAACACAGTTTACTTCGAACATAGGTAAATAAGAGAATATTGCACAAGCAGTTCATTTATACGTGAAATAGAAACAGCGGGGTTTTTAAAACGAAGCCCGTAAGTGTGCTGAATGAAAGGGACCAATGATGAGTTTATGTTGTTACTAATAACAAATTTCAACGACCTTGTCTGAAACAAACACCTTCTATGGAGGTACTGTGTGTAATCATACGGTTTTTTTTTATAAAAGGTTGTAAATGCCCTGTAAATGTATGTCAAAAGGTATTTTAACGCCCTAGTCGTGGCCTGTGAGTCATCGGCGCTTTTTTCTGGTGTTTAGATGATCAAGGGCTGTTGTACGGGATCCACCTTCTCTTCTCACTTTGGTCACCATCTTTCTTAGTCACTGCATTCATGTGCTTGGTCAGGGAGCTAGCAAGCGAGGACGGCAGTTGGCACCAACTATCAGCCGAGTTCCTTCAGGCTGGGACAATTGCTGGAGAGGCTAAACAAATGTTTTTAAAATCCCTAACTGAGAGCTTTCACTTTTTGTTTTGTTAAAGAACATTTAGGCAACCCTTCAAGAACTGTCCGAAATACCAAAAATGACTATTGTGCCCGTTAAATAGTTAATCTACGCACAGTGAACGATGGCATAAAATCTATCAATGCGAACCTACCCTTTGAACCTGCTTAATATTTAGCAGAGACTCACTCCATTCATTAGCTGTTTTATGGCACTGTGGGTGGGCTACTGGTTTCCACCTATGGAGCGTGTGGGCCGCGCTAGTTTCCAGTCGTCCTGTAAAATGTTTTTGGAGACTAGCACTACCCTGCAGTGTACGAGCCATGGATTCCTTGGGTTGGCCATGTGAAATTCTAGTGAATCGTTACAAGCCACCAAAGAAAGTGAGCATTTGTTTATCGACCACTGTTTTGTGGCCACGAAAAGTTTCGTTCATTTAAAAAGACTAACAAATGACATCAATTTATTGCAAACTTCAAAACAAATAACTGGTATTACAGAAAATGTGTAAAGCAGCTGGAGCTCTATAGCCACTTTCCAGCTATTTCTCCATGCCATCAGAGAATCTTGTTTGTGCGACTAACAGTTACTGACCTATTCCACTGCAAAGAAACATAACTGGGCGATTGTAATGGGGCCTCTAGTTCCGTTTGATCATATCACTTGAGTGTTTACGTACAGTTAACATACTGATGACTGTGTTTATAGTGCATGCACATATAACATCAATGTAGTTTGAAATTGGGATCTTTTCAACCATTTCTTTTTGTTAAATTCGCCCCATGACAGCCTTGACGTTTGCCTATCAATTACATTTGCAGCATGCTCGCTGCTTATACCTGTTTACACAAACAATCCGTAGATGCTTTCACGTTCCAGGCACATCTTAAGATTCTCTTTGACGTTGCTTATTGAGCCTGTGCAGAACCCATAGGTTTTCATATGCTGGAGTGCATGTAGGTGTATTAGACATGATGGCCGGCCAAGCGTACACCCTTCCTATTACCGTCTGTACAGCCTCTTCTCTGACCCTATCGTCTGGGTGTCCTGAATTAACTTCCTTTGCATGAGGCACTCAGTCAAGTCTGGCCAACATAGCGTACACCACGGTACAGTGAGACGTGAAAGTTATACCAGTGCAGTGGCTATGAGATGAAGCGTCTAGCTAGTCTACCTTTTGAAGGTCGCAGGTCCTAAACTGTCGTAGAATCAATGTATTCTACTACGAAATCTTTGGTATCTACTAGGAAATCTTTTTAAAAGCGCTGAATATCACGCAATTATGATGCTTGTGGCGCATGCTCACAAGACTTTTCTGCTCATAAAACGTATCGTGGGTGTAAAAACAAATTTTAAGTTACAATTTCGCCCACTAGAAAATAAGAACTTCCCGATTTTCGGAAGTTTTCCTTGCTAATATTTCAGAAGAGGAGATCTACTGTAGTGGTACGTACGTGGTACATGTGTGGGGACACCAAAGATTACCTTTCCTATTCTTGGCGCAATTGTCTGTAATTGTAATGCGCACATGTGCCTAGTAAAAAACAGTTGCCGCCACTACCCTTCGTCCTCGGCACTGTACATTCCGATTATCTTTTGGCGCTGCTAAGTTGTCTTCATTTCGAGAACACACACCGCGATTTCAGGTCGCCCATTTAAGCATTCTGAACTTGCCGTGGTGCAAACTGTTGATAGCAGATGCCGCCGCGCCGACATGCGTCGGAAGGTTCACAGAATTACGCTCGGACGGTGTCTTTTCTTGTGTGGAACGTAGCTTGTTCGAACGGGGCCAGTCGGCTGTGCGATGTCGTCTCACGTACGCTGAAACTGTACGCAGGTACCATCGGCGTACACCAAGCATAACCAAGCGGTCACAGGTCAACATTACTCGAGAGCGGCTATTTTGCTGCGGTCTGGAAAGGCTGGCTGGGTCCCCAATTCTTCCAATTCTTTTTCCATGTTCCCCCCCTCCCAAAAATAAAAAGAATAACCTGGGGAACAACACCCGCTCCAGCAACGCTATGGCAGGTTTGCAGCCAATCAAAAATAAATGAACAGGGGTTATAACCCAAACATACTTTTTGTAGTAAAAGCCAATTTGTAGAATGCAAAATTAAATACACCCCCATATTGGTACACTTTCGGCACGCACTGTTTGAACACACGGCAGCAGGAGCACAGCACAAAGGAGCAGCGTCCGGAAGAATTACGCAGCGGATGACTGTACAGACACAGTTGACACCATGAAAGTTCCAGAAGCTGTAGAACTTGAGTTCCGTCTTCTTCACATGTCTCTACCTTCAGGCGTCGCCCAAAAGGTCGTAGGGGAAGGCAGATGTCACGTGCAGAGCCAACAGGTATCGGCTACTAGATGCCAAATTCACTGTCGCGAAATGTCCGGCATGCTGTTACCGACAAACTCCACCAGTCCTATTAAAATTTTCACCGCTTCAGCGTTGTCCAGTGCCTGACGCAAATAAGGAGGTTCCAGTGGGAGGCGAACGAGGCGACTTAATCTGGACACAAAGGGAACTGTTTTTGCACAATCCAGGAGATAGTGGCTGATGGAAGGAGCACTGAGTCCGCAGAAGCACGTGTTGTTATGCAGCAGATCCACCCGGTGGAAATAATGGGGAAACCGTCCATGTCCGGTTAAAAGTTGGGCGAGTCTTCGGGGCGGAGGAAAGAATGGCGGTATGGCCAGAACACTTGGTACCCATCGAAACAACTCAGTGTCTGTGTTGTCGGAGCTCCACCTACGTTGCCACTCCAGCCGACCTACCTTCAAGAGCCGTGCTCTTACAATTCGCTTCGAAGTACGCCCCTCCACTTCTGCACCCCTAGTTGCCGCACTTGTAGCGACGAGATCGGCGAGCTCATTGCCCCACACACCGGAGTGGCTGGGAACGTGGAAGAGGGAGACTGGAACGGAAGAAGCCAGTGATTGATAGTTTACTTGAATTTCATGAACAGTTTCCGAGGGGTTGAAAGGATCTCCTAAAGCCAAAAGCAAAGACAGACAGTCAGAATAAATGAAAACGGGACAGGAGGGCTTGTTGTTGTTGAGGTAGAGGAACAAACGGTGTAAGGCAATAGCTTCTGCGCCATAAGAGCTGGTCGGTGGCAAAATTCGAAACCTTTGCGTCACCAAAACCTCATCAGACGAGCTGAGCACAACGAACGCTGCACCGGCAGATGTCGTGGTAAAAGAGCCGTCTGTGTACGCATGTAAACCAGGGCTCAACTTTATCTTCTCAGCTGTACGGCAGTCTATCCTGCGGTGTGGAATCGCCAAGCGTAGAGCGGGATGACAGCAGGTCCAGAGAAGAGGATGTTCCACCTCGCCCGGGAAAATGCGTGTTCCATGCAGCTCAGTGGACTGCCGCCGGTGAAACAAATCGAAAAGACCTGTCTCGATGTCCAAGACGATCGACAGCGGAAGGGAGTTTGCCAATACTTCCAGCGCCGCGGTTCTAGTTGTGGTGTAAGCTCCGGTGACCACAAACAGTGACGAACGCATCAAGGAGTGAATTTTAGCTTTTAACAAATGGTGCTGATGATCACCCCACCATGCCGCTGCAGCATAAGTTACAGTCGGCAGAATTGCTCTGTGGTAAAGAAGGCGAAGGTGACTGCGGTCCAGAAAGGAATGAAGACGCGCAAAACCGATGAGGGCGGCGGACATCTTCTCAATGCGGTTCCGCAAATGATTCGTGTGGGCAACAAAGGTCAAGTGGCTATCGAACACCACACCCAAGAGCTTCATCTCAGTGACTTGCCGCAAAGTCGTGCCGCACAGCTTAATGGTCGGCTTCCGCTGTGCACCTCTCTGTCCTCTCGATACCAGCAGACATGTACACTTGGTGGGGTTCAATTTTAACTTCGCAGCACCCGTCCATTTTAATATTTTCTCTAGAGTCTCGTTGGCGAGATTCTCAAGCGCCCGCCGTGTACCTCCCTTGATTACGACTACTGTATCGTCAGCGTAGGCCTGAATATGCACATTAGGTGGTACAGGAAGGCACAGTAGGTCATGAATCGCGATGTTCCACAATAGCGGGCTCAAAGGTGAGCCCTGGGGGCTGCCCATCGTTGTCTGGACACGCACACTCCCCGCATGACTTCTGTAGTGCACCGACCTTCCATGTAAGAAGGATTCAAGCAAGCGGTAAATGTTAAAAGGGCAGCGGTGGGCTCGCAGGAAGTAAAGCAAGAAAGGGTGCCAAATTGAGTCAAACGCTCCTTTAAAGTCCAATGAAATGAGCAGAGCCAACGATCCCTCTTCACGGCAAGCCTGGAGACGCAAGCGCAGGTTGTGCAGCGCCGATGTCGCACTCTGTCCCTGAGTGAATCCATACTGATGTTCGTGCAGTAGGCTGGACGTGTGCAGGAAGAAGTAAAGTCGACCGTTCAGCATGCGTTCCAGTAACTTACCGAGTAGAGATGAAATGCAAATGGTGCGGTATGAAGAGGGGTCTTGCGGCGGGCGGTTCGGTTTCAGAAGAAAAATAACCCTCGCTTCTTTCCAGACCGACGGGAAATGGCCGAGGGATAGGCACGCATTAAACACGGACAGCAAAAACGGGGAAGCATGCCCAACAAGAAGGGCCAACATACTGGTCGTAATACCATCAGGTCCAGGCGCGGAATTTAAATTTAAATTCCTAGCAGCCAGTCGGAGTTCGTTCATAGTGAATTCGTAATCCGTAGTTGTTTGCGCGTATGCTGTCCGGCGTATCAGCGTCCTCATAGCCCGATGGGCAAGGGTATCGCCTTCAGAATCATCAGTTGGCAGAAGAGTTCTTAGCAGTAACGCTGCCGATTGTAAAGTGGAGGAAGTAGATGAGATGTCAGATGAGTGAAGCGGGGGCAGAACGGAAGGAGGCGAAAACTTTTGAAAAGCAATTTTGAAGGGAATTCCAAATAAATTCCTACGGGAGGCTGCAGTGCACCTTCTCCTTACGGCTTCATCTTTTGCTACCTCGATGTGCCTTTTGTACTCAGCGAGTACCTTGTAATACCAAAATCTGAGATCAGCACGGAGGAGGGGATCACGACACATCTGGTACCTCCGACGCATTGCTCTCACAGACGAGCGTTCCCGAGCCAATTCATCGGTCCACCAAGCATTTCCCCTGTGACGTTTTGGCAGCCGCTCCAATCGCTTCCTCAGGCAGTCGACTTTCGCATAAAACACATTGACGATGCCATCCAGACTCTCCGGAGATGCCATACCAGTAGAAGATACAGTGTGGAACCAGGGATCCTGTAGCAATTCCTCGACCAGACGAGACTCGGAAGCTTTGGTTAACCGCTTCTTTCGCTCAATTGGAACGTCTTCTATACCAAAGACGATGAAACGGTGATCCGACAGGGTCGGGGTGTCCCGAACTGTCCAGAAAACTCCAGAAGACCAGACTGGTCCAGCAGTCAACGTGACGTCAATCCATGTTTCTGTGTAGTCGGTGACAAACGTAGACAGAGAATTCGGGTCATTCAGGATCCGCAGCTGCCGCGAGCTAATGAACTGCGCCAACTGCTGCCCCCGTGTGTTCACCACATCACCACCCCACAACGAGTTTTCTTGCATTAAAATCGCCCGCAATGACCACATTTTCATAATTTTGACTGTCTAATATTGACGTTAAAGACGTGAGGATATAATCCAGAGCCACTGATGGAGCGGCGTACACTCCTATCAAAAGTATAGAAATGTCCGGCGCACTCAACACAAGGGCGATGATGAATGATGACACATGAACAGGGAAGATGTCCAAAGATGGGTTAGGAGAAACAACCATGCACCGCGGGGTTTGACCATGGTGGAATTTAAACCACCGGGGAGGAATCTGCGGGACTAGTTTCCTCGAACATACGGGTCACAAACAACTGCAAAGTCAATTTTTTGGGCTTCAATATATGAGACGACATGTGCTGTAGCTGCGCGCGTGTGATCCAGATTAGCCTGTAAAAACTTGAGCGATGCCATTTTTTCCGGAAAAACCTAAGCAGACAGTGGGGAAACCGGCGTAATTTCCTCGTAGATTGTCTTCGCTCGAAGACGGGCGATGCGCGCAGACAAGACTTCGCAGCATGGTGCATTAAAAGTATGAGCAAATCTTTCTTTCCCAGCCGCACGACACTCCCTGCACACCACGTTATTCTTGTTTTCAAGATTGCAGGCAGCTGCTGAGTGCTCCTCTGCACAATATGGGCAGGTGATGCGACCGTTTTGGACAGCGGGTGGACACATGGCCATAAGAACACAGCACTTCTGGCAGCCGCGACGTAGAAGTTTTCTTTGATGGGGCAAGAGGTCCAGCCTATGAGGGAGTCGGTCCCGATTTTTAAGTAATCCATACACCGCAGGTGAAACCTCGATGATGTGCACATTGTTTCCCGCGCGGTCTCTGAAATATGTCCGATGACGGAAGCCGTCTTCGGGAATGGCAAGGTTGTTGCGCGCATTGATATTTGCACGCAGGATTCAGGGAGAATGCTAGGGTCCACACCGGAAATTTTGAATTGCGGAAGACGGCGAGGGGGACGGGAAACCTTGAGAGCAGTTTTAATTTGCACGTTCGAAGCAATGGCCTTCTCGAGGTTGTCGATAGACTCTCGGTCGGCAGAGACGACGGTGAGGCCCGGGCGAGACGGATAAGCTTCACTTGCCTTACTCCGATACCGGAGGGGTCATTGCCGAAGGTAGATTTAAGTAATGTGATTGTGTCTGGCCCCGGGTTAGCAGATGGCACAACGGGAGACAGCAGAAGAACATGGTTTGGGTTGCTGTAAAATGCCAGGTGAGCGTTTGGACCGACAGCATTCGATTGTTGAAGGGCAAAGGCACCAGCTGGGGTCCGCTGCGTGGCTTCGGAGCGAGCAGGATTTGCATGCGTGGCACAACTCCCACGGACTGCTTCTACAAAAGTCGGCATCAACGCCGGGGACACAACTGTGCCTTTAGGGCCAGAAGGGGACTCGCAGTGAGACTTTACTTCAACAAGCTGCGCTCGTAATTCTTCAATGCGACCATCCGCCCGAGCAAGATTAGTCTTCAGGCCCACAATAATGCCTTGCATGTCAAAGAACAGACCCATTATCTTCTCTCGCGTGGCGACGGGAACCTTGCTCTGGTTGTCCGAGAGGAGGCTCATTAACTGTTTGCCCAGTATAATGGGATCCCTAACGTCTATGACCGATGGGACGCAGTCTTCAAAGTTCGTCACAGAGCTTGCAGGGCTTTCTCTTGAACGGTGCGCTGGATTGGCCAAAAGGGAGATTGGCACCTCCTTCCTGATGATGATTCACAGAACCGGGTAAATGCTCCGAGTCAATCCCGGCGGGATTGCCCAAACCAGAAAGGCTATGGGCCACGGCGCCGTCGGACTGCATAGCTTGCAAATCAAGGTTGTCAGTAGATACAAGATGCTGCGAAGAAACTTGCAACCCGGTCATAGGGAACTGTTTAACCTAATGAAATTGTCCCAGGAGTGGTGAGTCATCACTACCTTCCAGCTATTGTGATCGGGAAGCAATGGCGTTCCAGCGACGATAAGCCTAACTCTGAAGTCTCACGGGCAAAAACGTAAACGTTCGCTCAAGGGACTAGGGTCCAGCTCACCGCAATGCCGCTGGTGTTCACGAAGACCGCTGTACAGATGATACACGTTGACTTTGGCTAGGAATTGCCAAAAGCAGGTGAAACAACGGAGGTCAGAAAACACCGCCTTTTCTTCGTCATCGTCTGGCAATGACAATGACCAAGCATAACCAAGCGGTCACAGGTCAACATTACTCGAGAGCGGCTATTTTGCTGCGGTCTGGAAAGGCTGGCTGGGTCCCCACGCAATACATAATCACCAGCAACTTTCTCACGTTTTCAGATAGTGCTTCTAACAATATGAACTCCGGTTTATCTACGTTGTCGGCCCGAGAAAATCGGAGCTTTGTCAGGCTTTCGGATACGCGACTCCATGTACTACGTGATACTGGCGATACGGCAGCTGGCTGAGCTGGCAGCAGCAGCAGCAACGCCGTGCTCCCGCAAGAACAAAAATTGTTTGTTTAGAAAAGTTTTAGCAATGGTGCGTTATTTTGTACTGCAAATAAAAAAAATGTGTATTTCGGACTACACTACACAAAATAATGACAATTATTAATGTTATGACGTCATTATGACGTCACGCGTGGCAGCAGCCGTTGCCAGGGGGGCGTGGCTGGTGCCACGCGCGTGGCAGAAGACGCTGCCTTCTTTTTTATTTATACGATTTTTAAGAAATTGTAATTTTTATATCTCTATTAGGTTTTCTAATACTCTGCCTTAATAATTATCAAGGTCTGACTAAACTCAGTAGCCATTACCACTTAATAATGACATACGCTAGTCAGCGCTCATTAGGACCAAGTGTGCTGACTAAGCATCCAAGCGGTAGTCGCAACTGTGACGTGTCAGCAAACGCTGCGCATGCAGTTTCAAGATTTCCCCATGGTGGATTTCCCCCATAGAGTTTCTTACAATATACTTACTAAGAAACTCTATGGATTTCCCCCTTGCCACGGGACAGTGGCTGTGGTTACGGCTAAATATGCGCCTGACCGTTCAACATTTTTTGTTTCGGTTTTCCTTGCCTTCCTCATCGTCTGCTTCATGTCTATTCTAATCAGTTTGCTTGCATGCCTGTGGATTTGTGTGCCCTCTGTCGTCGCCACAATCCTCGGTGCGGAGTGGCCGTTTAGTAAGGTTATTAACTATCCAAATATCTCATTTAGCGCTCAAATTCGCCGTGAATTGTCTGCCGTACGCCGTATGCTCTGCTCCGAGGTTTCGGACCAGGTGCTAGTCACCTCCCGAGGCCTCCAGGTCGCTGCGGCCCTGTGGGCAGCCGCCACCGCCCCATAAGGGGGAGCTCTTTCAATAAATGTTATTTCTCTCTCTCTCTCTCTCTCTCTCTCTCTCTCTCTCTCTCTCTCTCTCTCTCTCTCTCTCTCTCTCTCTCTCTCTCTCTCTCTCTCTGTGTGCACCGCGGCCAGCAAACGGTGCAAACACACCAGAGGGAGCGCTGAACGGAGGGTTGGCTAGGATCCCACAATTGACACAAGACTGCCGCAGAGGGTGGAGACACTTATACTATAGTGCCTAGAATATATTCTAGGCACTATACTTATACGTTAGCGCCGCCATTTTGAGTTGCTCGCTCGCAGCCGCAGCAAGTCACTGCATCAAAACCGCGCTAAAATTATCGCCGCAACGCTGTTCACTCGCGAAGTTTAATTTTGGCGCCCCTAGCAGCGCCCCTAGCGGCCGACGCCTCTACAAAAGCAGACGACCCTCGCCGCCCTCCATGTGTTTTCAATTACCAGCCAGACTGAAAGTTGGTTGTGGCGCTTTGTGGCGAGTTTAAATGACTGCATACTGTATGAAATAGCCCTTAAAGTAGCTGCAGAGGCTAAACAAAATATTATCCGCTAAAAGAAGCCGATTTATCGGCTTTCCTTTGAGCGAGCTGTCGCGCTGGTCGCGGCGTGGGACAGTATCGCTAGGTCGGGTGGTTTAACTGTTTGACAACAGTTCAAGTTTTTAGGGGCGAAGCTCCTTAGGGCGTGGGTCTGTCCATCCTCGACGTATGTATGTAGCCACCTCTAGTTTAGTTCTTGGATTGTTTACTAGATGGCGTGGCTACCTCTAGTTTAGTTCTTGGATTGTTTACTAGATGGCGGTACTTGTATATGATGAAAAGATGCGCTTGGATTGTTTACTAGATGGCGTGGCTACCTCTAGTTTAGTTCTTGGATTGTTTACTAGATGGCGGGGAGCGTTGTAATAAAATCCGTTCGCTGTTGGCGCGCGCGCCCGATGGATAAGGCTGCAGATGTGCGAGCCCGCGAGGCAGAAGCGCTCCGTGAAGCTGCGCGACGCCGCCGCCAAGATCCTGCCGTACGAGAGCGGGAGGCCGAAGCGTGTCGTCTGGCTGCGCGACGACGCCGCCAAGATCCCAGCGTTCGAGAACGAGAGGCCCAAGCGTCACGGCAACGGCACGAGGACCCTGCCGTACGCGAAGCGGCACGGCTGCGGCGCGAAGAGGATCTCCAAAACGTCAGAGAACGGGAAGCGGCGAGAAAGCGCGCGTATCGGCAGGCAGACCCCGATGCAGTGAGAGCTCGTGAGGCGTCTGCAAAACGCATCAGGCGAGCTCAGCCCCAAGGTGCCGACGCGCGGTTTAAGCGAGACTTTCTAGACGTTACGTTCGGACACAGATGTAGTGGGCGAACTTTCACTGAAGAGTCACGGTTTTACCGATGATTTCCCCTCAGGAGCTTCGCCCACTCATCATCATTCACCCCGTGGATATGCTGTGATTTTTTTCTTCTTGCGTGCGGTCGACAAAGGAAAGTTCACGAGTAGCATAAACATGGAACGCTGCTCATCCTATATCCTGAGGTAACTGCAAAGGATTGCTTCAGCAGGAGCATGGAAGCGAACGCAAGAATTGCGCAGCCGACTCAGCTGACACTGCTGGCCTGGCACCGCCTTTGTAACGAGTGAAAATTTTGTTTCGTATTTTCGCAAACTAAATGATTCTCGCGTAACGTTTTACGCAGCACGATTTACGAACGGCAGGGTACATGTATTCTAGCGAGTAGGTGAGGCAATAGCGTCAAATAAACAAATTAAGCGCTATAAAAGGTCGCAAAACATGCACCAAATCACACGCCCGCTTCCTGCAAAGATGTGTACTTCTATAACATCACATAACACAGCCGCATACACGGCGCGGGGCCCCGAATATTTACATACGAACATCACTGAGTGTGTTGACAGGGGGCATCGAATCTGAACGCCGACACGCCAGTTTTGACTTCAAATGGAGTAAGACAGCGAGACAAGAACAGAAAATTCGCGTCCTCCAGTTGAATTCCCCCCCCCCCCTCTTCACACTTCGGCAGATTATTGTCAAATATTATTAGAAATTCGCAGAATTTTTTCTCTTTGCATTCAAAGCCCCCCTCCTCCTCCCACCCGATTTGCCGTCCAGCCCTCCGCCGTGTCGGCTGCATGGAACTCGGCCGTTGCTGACCCTTATTCTAGGCTATTAAGTGCGAACTGGGAATGTATGCTGCAAGAGCGTAATTACGTAAAGCGAGAGCAAGCAAGGAAAGCGAGCGGCCTCTTAGTTCGCCCGACCACTTTGTTTTACGGCCACTAATTTCGGAATCGCAAAACAGATTTCACGCTTCTGACGGTCGCGGCATTTTGTCACTGAGACACGCAACAAAACGGCAAGCTAACGCTGCACCATGTATTAGTAACGGCGACGCAAACGAGCACTGTTTTAATGAAAGTGCACGCATAGTGTGCAGGTACGCAAAAGAGCGGCGCACCGCAGCAGGCGAGCCTGCGGTCCGCCGGACTCGCTGGCTTTTTAAAGCGCGATCATCGCCGATTGCGTCACTCTTCTTTTTTGATCGGCTGTTTTTGAGAAGTCTTTGTCACCTAGTGTATTAGTTTAAACTAGAAATTTCACTTAAAATTTCACTTCGTACGACCATCGATCGGTGAACCTGCGAGTAGCAGACGCCGTCACGGTCCCGGCACTTTCGTCGGCGCTGTAAACGTGTTTAGCGCTGCAAAGCTTTTTCCCTATAATTCCAAGTTCATCGCTGAAATATATCGGACGCGTCGGGGATGAGCTGGTGACCACGTCGCAAAATAATCTAGCTCATTTTGCTTCTGTCAACACGGGATCCTACGGGACCCGCGCAGCTTTGTACTACCCGGAAGTACTGCCCGGAAGCCGCTTGCGCAGCGCCCCCTGGGCAGCGCAGGAGGCCTATTGGTTTCCCGTTCGTGGGTTCTGTGGGAAACGAAAAGAACAACGCGTTGACCACTTTGACCCTCGAGATTCGCGATCGCTGCACCGCCTGCCGCCGCTTCTCCGCGGCGTTTGCGGGATTAGCGCTGCGTGGCTGATATGTGGTCATGCAGTGTTTTGGTTTTCTTTCGCTTCTCTTTGCCTTTCCGCGCTCTAAACAACTTGTTATGGTGACGTCTGTAAGCTAACTGCACGTTTAGGGCACTTAAAAAAACAGCTGCGTCTTGGTAGAGCGCTCTAACGCCAACAAGAGCTACCCGGGGAGGCGGTTCTGCGCGCTTCTTGGCCGCTCTTGCGGGCGTCGGCGATGGCAGCAGCATATCACCGCTGTCACCTTCGAACACGTCAGCACAAGTGAATTCTATTTATTGTCGCCTCGTTTAGACCTGATATTGGCACTGTAAGAGGTTGGTTCGTTTTGCAGCGCAGACAACAAATGCGGCTTTGCTTCGAATATGTACGTCGTAGAAAAATATGTTTCGGGGACGTGATAACCCAATAGCTGACAAAAACTTGTGCCTTTTATGGGAATATAAGCCACGCGAAAATGTTAAGTACAGAAAATAAAATCTTAAGTCAGATATGTGCCCACTCATGCCTTATAGTAAGAACCAAGGTATATGTTAATGAAACCACGGGAAAATGAATGGTCTGCAGAAAGGAATAAATAGAATAGTCGTACGGGAATTAAAAAAAAACGAGTGCAGCTTCTGAAATGCTAAAGACGTTTGTTTGAGCAAGGTAGTATTCACCAGACCAACTAGATGCGAAATGCACTGATATTTCGCTAGACATGGGGGGGGGGGGGGGGGGGGGATTAGGAGGAGGACGCTCAACTATCGTTGTTTACAAATGCGGAGCGAAATCAACGAATGAACGTTTTAGTAATCACACACACAAGCTGCGTGTTCCCTTTTCGTTTGTTTTTCGCCTTGAAAAACGGCTGATCACTCGGCGGACTCATTTTTTGAAGAATACAGGGTAAGCAGTTCACAAGAAATACGAGGTGTCGTTGAAAGAGTTATTTGATTGATTGCAGGGTTTAACGCGCCGACGCAACGGAGACGATGAGGCACGCCGTAGTGGAGGGCTCCGGATTAATTTTGACCACCTGGAGATCCTTAACGTGCGCCGAAATCTCGTACACACGGGCTCGTTGGAAGAGTGTCGTATCTGATAAGGGTCTCTGATTTCGGTTTATGCTAGATTCTGCAGTCTCCCAGTGTCATACGACGATGTTTCGAAGAAGAGTTTGGTCGCGGACGCGGATTACTCTATAAGCCCATCTTCGCGCTTCTCGTGGAGGATAAATGTAACAGATGAATCTTTGCGAGCGCTCACCTCGGGACAAGACGACCCAGCATTAAATTTGTCGTCGTGTGCTGACTCCGGAGTGTAATTTTGCATTATCCATCGTACTTCTTTGGTACAATGTTTGTGAAATTTATGCCGCATTGGCTTGTTCATGGTACTGATCAATATCTGATATGTGATATTGGCAGGCGTAACTTGCGTGCTGTCAGGTATGAGTGCTCCGCTAGATTTTCTAAGTGCACAAATTCGATTCACATCGTGTGTATGGCCGCTACATGACCATCGGAGGAAACACTGCTTACGGAGACACAGTCACTAAATTTCAGGGCAGCGGAATTGCAATCAGCTGCATGCAAATGCTGGCTTCGGGACGCCGGCCTGTGACACACGCCCGGCGCTCATATAGATCTCACTAAGATCGCGTCATAAACGTTTATACTCTCGTGAACACACCACGCTTGCAAACAGAGTGCCTGCTCCACGTTATTCGGTATTTCGAACGCGGACAAACGGTAAATCGCTGTCTTGAACGAGCCCCAAAAGCTACGGCGACAGTGAGGAACGGGCCGGGGACTCCCGCGCCTGCTTTCGAAGCGGGCCGCTAGGGGGATTTCAGTGGCGCCCCTACAGGCCGCGCTCGAGGCGTATAGCGGTGGCACGGGACCGGTCAAAGGGTATCTCCACCCTGTACAGCGGTGCTGATATCCAGGTATTCTAAGGCTTGTCTCGCGGGGAAACGAAAACCGCGAAAAATTGGATAACTTAACACCCCCTAACCTCGCGGTTGTGGAATGACCCTCCCCCTCCGTTTTTGCCTGCTTTTGCAAACGGAGGGACGGTCCATCTTACTGCGGAAGGGGCGCCTGCCATAGCTTCAAATGGATCCGTACGGGGCGACCGTTAGAGCCGTGAGGCTGTCGCAAGAGAGAAGACAGTTTTTCGGTTTTTCTGTATACGTTCAGCAGTCCCATTGCCTTATTTTATTGCGGTGATCCGTGTTGCCCTGCTTCTTCAGCTTGTGTTTTTTGCTGTCAGTGTGAGCCAGTTACAGTTGTATGGAAGTAATGACCGTGGTGGCAAAGGCGCACCTCCCAGCCCACGTTCGTTTAAATGAATCCAAGCGGAAGCCGACGAAGACTTCATTGCGGAAGATGGAAATTTCTCGTCTACCCAGTGTTTCGATGCAGTGTTGTGGGGGGTGGTGTAGGTTGCTGTGAAAATGTGAAAATAGCCTTTTCGTGACAGCATATTATGAGCTCGTCACTGATTGGATTATTTGGATACATTCAGGTTGGTGAAAGGTAACGCCGAAAGCATTGTGTTGCTTTCAATTGTTGTCTATGCACATTAGCAAAATGCTGCCGTAAATAAATAATTATCTTTTATTTCTAACTCATCACGGCAGCGTGGTTTTTCTTCGCAGGCGGTGAACAATATCTCTATATGGAAGATTTCGCTTCACTTTTTTCTTAGCTAGAGCATTCTGTGTATGCAACGTCAGACAGCGTGCGAGCAAACTTTAGCGGCATTCCGAAGTGGAACATATGTGAGAACGTGTGAAACTTGTTCGCGTTTGAAGTATAGAGTTCTTTGTGATTTGTGTTTTACACTCCTAAATCATTGTCCCCTAGCGCTTAACGACATTCGAGTGTTATCGTGTGCATTGCTGATGACACAAATAAAGCAATAAAAAGGGTTTCGTACAATCGAACAGAGTATTTCTCGCCCTACGATTGTCAGAGCTCTTACCTGATCGTTTACGGGTTTTCTCCTGGGAACTGTAAAGAAGGGTTTGCGTTGGTTCTTTACATTTTTATTGGCATGTGGGAGCTAGGACACTTCCACCATACTGTAGCGGCGCAGACGACACATTCTCTTGAAGTCACCGGTTGATTGAAAACTGCACAAGTTGCTTTACTTGCGCCCATGGCCCCGACGCATTGCGCGCGATACCAGATTTATAGTTTGGGTTGTCGTGTGCACTTTAAATAATACGTGCTCATGCAAACAGCGCTTATTGCGTGGACGGTGTTCCATCGCTTATTGCCGCGGCGCTTCGGCCTCGAAGCGTACTTTGGTCATGGTTGTCTTAGCCCGCAGTGGCGTGTATACGTGCCGCTTTGAAGATTTAGCTTGAGTGAAACATTAACGGAGCATGTCGTGCGCGTTGTGGGGCAGATATTCGCTTAAAATTGGCCCAAGTAGCTAGCCCTCACAAGCGGAAGCCATATTTATTCAGGGCAAATAACAAGTTTCAAGCACGAATAAATTTCCCTGGTTGCGCGTTAGGTAATCACCGCTACTAAACGCTAATCACGACCCCTGAATACGAGCAATGCTAGTAGGGGCCACTAAAGGTGGTCACGGGCCATACTTAGTGGCGTAGGAAAATCGGCCGTTTGTCAGGCTTTAGTCACGAGGCGTGAATACGGGAGATAGTTTTTGTCCCTGTCTTCAACCGCTGATGTTCGGCCTATCCCCTGATCGTGTATGCGCCAGTCCTTGAGTAACAACAACGGCAATGTGGGGCAAATCTAGAGAAGCGTCCCAGGTGTTCAACTGGCCATCGATGCTTTCGATAATTCGGATCCCTTTCGTCCGAGAGTAATTGTAATGATAACGAACGGCGAAGTACCAGATAGTCCGACACAGTTCTGCAATGAAGATACATAGCAGCGGACACGGCATCGCCAGCGTCCCAGCGTGGAAGCCAGCCTGGAAGCCAGTTTGGAAGCCAGCGTAGAAGACGCCGTGACGTGTTTTCACCAAGAACAGTGGCGTTGCCGTCGCCTGGTTCGGGACCGAAGAACTGCGCAGTTCGGCGCCATCTTAAATTTTGATACTGCCTTTCACCCGTTGTTTCCGCAAAAGAAGCACGTCTGCCCTAGAGTCCAGGCAGAAACAAGCCGGCATCAAGTGAGTGGAAAACGTCATTTCTTTGCTACAACAGCGCCAGCTCAGCTGAGGCTGCCGGCCGTCGACAGCGTCTCAAGGCAAGACCACCGATATGGCGGCCTCCAGAAACGCAGCTAAGGCGTTGGACATTGACAAAGAAGATCCCGATTCGTGGTGCACTGTGGGGCTGCTTACCAACACCGAATGCCATCAGTCGATTCTTACGGATGAGAGCGGAATCCAGAGTTTCAGCAATCTCCCCGCCTACGAGCAGCACTCGATCGCGGCTCAGCTAGGCACCGGCGCGTTGCGTACTATCTGCTGCCACCACCAGAAGTTTTACCTGTACACGGAGCGACACAAGCGGGGATGCCTGGACCGGTTTCGCCTACACGGCTCCGAATCGGCGCCGACAGGCCTGGTCAAGGTGACGAGCCTCTTGGTGGAGTCGTGCCACGACGTTGTCACCTTGGAAGAAGGCGAGCGTCTCTGCCAGCTATGCGTCGAAGAAATCAAGAAACGGCAAGGTTCATCTCGTGACGGGACGTCGAAGGGCAATTCCTTCGCTAGCGTTTTGGCCTCGAAGAAGTACCAGGAGCGAGCCAAAAGGATGACTGACGTAGTGGCCCGCTGCTCTGTGGGTATCATGACACGTTCCCTGTGCCACATCACTTCGGAGCCGTTTGAAGACTACATCAAAGCGTTCAGCGCACTGCCGCGTTCCACCGCAGAGATCCTGGTGTCCTCCTTGGGCCGAGCGTTTGAGAACATCTGCACGTATCACGAGAACCTCTACCTCCAGGGTTACGGCGAACCTTGCTTCGACCCGCAGAACAAGCACAGCAAGCTAGGATCCTCGTCGTCGAAATGGCTCGTTCCACGGCAATTCGCGCTGGCGTGCCGCGGCAAGTATCTAATAAAGCCTGGCCGTACGGTGTGCTTACAGTGCCTGAAAGGCTTCTGCAACAAGTACCCGGAAATCGAAGCCTTCTACAACGAGGATGAGCGTGCGACACGAGATAAACTCGCCACCACAACTGAAGGCGCAGAAAAGGAAGGGAACGCCGAGCATCAACCGGGTTCGGATGCGGAGAATGCCTCGATGAAGGAAGAGAGCCGTTCTGCAGTCGAGTACGACCGCCTGAGGATGAGGAAACGGAAGAAGAGCAACCTTACTGCGGTGGAGCGGGAACTGCGCAATTTGCGCGTGGATGATCCCCACCTGAACGACTTCCTGGGTTCGGGACACCGCGAGAAGCGCAAAGTCAAGAAGAAGACCAAGGACGTCACCGGGATGTCGGCGGATCGCTCTACTGCCCTGTACACAGACCGAGGCATTCACATCGCTTCCAACAAGGACGCCTGCGACTGCCTGCAAGTCGACTGCCCGGGCTGCCACTTCCCGTGCGCCAAGTGCGGTTCTGCAAAGTGTGGCGTCGGGTGCCGCCGCAACCGCAACTGGGTCTACGAGCAGCTGGAAATTGACGGGGTTCCCAATACTGTCTACAAGAACCCCCACTTGAAGTGAGGTTCCTCCTCTGCTCTCCCCGTGTGCACGTCTTCGTTCTTTGACTCCACCTGGCTTTCCTCTATTTACTGCTGGTCTTTTCATTCTGTTTTGTTTCTTTTTTTCCTGCCTTTATTTTATCTCCGCTGCGTTTGTGTTGAGAGAATAAACATGTTTATTGACACCTGGGAAAGAGTCTTTAGGGAGGCCTCCTCATTCCAAGTGTCCATTGGCACGAGCCCCTTCTCCTGGCCCTCTCTGCAAACTTGCGCTGGACGCGTCAGGGGAGGGCTGGCCAAGGAGCTGCCCCAAAGCTCACGAGTGGGAAATGATTGTGGAGGGGGGTGGGTTCAAGTGGACTAAGTGCACAGTAACCCACCATGTAAAAGAGAGGCCCGAACTCCCCGAAAAAGATAATGCGATGCAGAGTGCAGGCTATATAATTATATCGTTCAGGGCGAGGGTAAGTATTTGTTGGTCTCTCAATTCTATCGTGTAGTTGTTTGTTTGGGGGGGTGGGGGGGGGGGGTATGTTGGGATTCGTATCTTTCTAGCCTGTTGTGCGCGGTAATCTCTCCATGTAAGAACAGAAGGAGCCGACGCCTTCCTTCATTCTTAAGCAAAATGTCGGGGCATTCACTAATGGAATACCAACAAGTTACTTTTCCCAGTATACACTAGGCACTTAGTAACTGGAGGTAGTAAATGTAGCACTCGTCAGAATTACTAACCGGCGCAGGCAGTAAGCACCACTACCCCCACTAGTAAAGTCCAAGCGATAACACTCTTCTGAGCTACATGCGTTTACTAACTGACCATGCACAACCTAGTCACAAGCACGACCTTGATGTAGTGCATACTACGTCCTGCACTCAGTTATTTTACTAACCATGCAGTTGTTAGTGGCAGAGCCTACGTACAAAACCGCGGGGTAGTAAGACTCACAAGGAGTCAGTAAATACGGTCGTTACAACCTTTTTACGACCTTTTATTGAGAGTGTTTTCCTTGTGAGATGGGCAGTCTCGTTCCCTTGGATTTTAAGGGCGGTCGCCCACATCATGATGAGTCTCGCTAGCCGTTTCCGCTGCAAGATTTCAACAGTGCTCTTGGGGTTACAGCCGTAGGAGAAGCAGCGACAAGCATGTTGATAGTAACCGCGGTATCAACTTGAGTTTCGCTTAGCGTCGATGCAACAGCCGCCTCCTCTGCGAGTAATGGATTGACTTGGTCCACTGATGTGCTGGTGCGCTGCTCTTTACTCAGAATTACTGCGGCTGTTGAGGCCTGCCTCCCGGATTATAGGGTCGCATCCATGCATGCCAAGGCGGGATGAGTTGGAAGAGCACCAAACGCGGTATGTGGATTTCTTGGATTCTAGGATGCGGCACACGGCTCACACACTTTCTCTCTTCGGCCACATGTTCGCCGTCAGCGCTTCCTATTTCGCCATAAGATGTCGTATATTCTCCTACAAAGCGTCTTTACAAAAATGTGGTTAGAGGTGAAGCCGACTTTAAAAAAACGTGTATTGAAACATCAGGGACGGGGTAGAGGAGAAACGAAAGCGCGTCATCCCTATTTCATATTTGCCGCGCTTTCGAGGCGCTTTTTCAAAGAAAGTGCTACGAGTTGTGCCGCGCCTCCGCCAGATGGCGCCACGGGTCCCGCGACCGAGAGAAGACGCAGTGAAACATCCCCCTGGCGAGGGGCACGATCAAATGCAGAGCATTTCCGGGGGCGCACGACGTTAACTAGTTTGCGTTACGTTAATGTTGTTGCACTTGTGGCAACTGCTGACGAGAGAGCGCTCGTCAGCAGTAATTTGAATGAGTCAACGATATAAGGCGCGTTCGTAGCGTCCCATTCTGTGTCGGCTTTGTGGCGCAGTGGGTAGAGCACCATGTACATTGCGTTCCGCCCGCAGGGTTGAGGGATCGAAACCGGGCGCCGGATAGTGTTTTTTTTTATATAGTAGGGACAACGACGGTGCGGACTACGGACGTCAACGCGGGTGACATCGTGAGTTACTGAAATGCTCTGCATTTAAAAGGTCGATGTTTGGTTGGTTTTAGGGCGGAGCCCTTTGGCGGCCGTCTCTGGGCTGAGCCGGTTGTCGGCGTAACCGACGGAACGATGGCCTGGACCGACGAGTGAAAGAAAAAGTGAGCGATGAAAGAAAGCAAAGGAAAGAAAAGAAAGCAAAGCAAATTGGGAGGGGAGTGGGGTTCGCTGTGGCGGCGCGAGCAGCGCTCTCCAAAAGTATGCGGTGGCGGATGGCAGGGGGTACAGTGCCACTGTATCAGGGGGACAGTATGCTGTGCCCGCACGAGACGGTCGACGGCGCGAGGCTGGGGCGAAAACGTGAGGGGGGCGTGCGCGTGACTGTGATGTGCGTTCACTTAAAACGCAGTTCGCGGTCCCTTCCTGAGACGCACTTCGGGCCGCCGACGCAGAGGCTCACCATACTGCCATCGAGAGAACCCACGAGTTAGTGCTGTTTCAGCGTACTGCTGCTGCGCCCAAACATCGCATTAGGAAGTATCGTAATCGCCAGCCAATTTTTACAGACACTTTCCTTGTCCCATATACATCGGTTCTTCGTGTAGTTCAGATATAGAGGCAAGAAGAACTACCAGTACCGGTGCGGAGATAAAAATGTGATTCTATATTGACGCCAAGTAATACAAGCAAATGCGGTACTGGCTACGTCTCACTTGAAGCCTCCGGATATGGCGACGCAAAGCGGGAACCCTACCACCGTACGATTGGCTGAGCTTGCAATATTTTGTATATATGTCATTGTATTGACAATACGAACCCAAATAATTATTGAGGTCTGATTGTTTCCTTAATGGAAGCATAAAACCTCGCCGTGGATAGTAACGAAGGCAGACACTGTATATATTGCCCGCTTCGAGCTCTACTTGTTTTATATATTGTGGGGCATTGCCCGAAGGCATAACAGTAAGTTTTAAAGGTACAACATTGCACCCGTTTCACGCCAAAAATCGAAGAGACCGGTGCTGGGGTCCCCATATCCAACGCTTCAGATCAGCGGGTCTCCCAGGATGGAGCCCTGTGCCTCGGAGGTGTTGCATTCGTGCGTTTCGACCTGAGCAAATCCACAACAGGTAGCTTCCGACGCCGGAGTCAGACAGATGGGGCAGGTGTCCGCAAACTGGACGTGATATCGGGCAGGCGAAGCTATCGGCGTGATATCGGGCAGGCGTGATATCGGGAAGGCCGGACATTTTTGCTTTTCGTTTCTATCAGAAAAGCGGCCGCCGCGGCCGGGAATCGAACCCGCGTCCTCGTGCTCAGCAGCAGGCCTTGGCCATGAGCCACCGCGGCGGGTAATAAGGAATTTATGAATGGGTTAACTATCGACAATCAACCAGGCAATCAATTGCCATCAAATAATAGCTTCAAACTTTACCTGCCACCTTAATTCAGAGTACTCTCCTCGGTCGTCCCTCAAAAATATATCCACCGAGTTGCGCATGCGCAAAGCGAGACATCGGTGAAGTATGGACAAAATGTCGAATCAAATACATAATTTAAGTAAAACTCGCACAATCAAACGACAACCTGTCAATCAATCGATCAACTCACGGGATCAAGCACTATCAAACAATTAATTATAATCCAACTGAATCGAGAGGTCAACCGAATACCAAAATCAATAAATGAATAGATAAGTTTCATTTACCTACTCATTACTACTGAGAGCTCCAACTCAGTCTGATATCCTGGTAAACGTTGTTATCGTTCTTAAATTTCATTCATTTTCCAAGCTGGGGGCTTCATTGACGTAGTTGCCCACTTCCCCTTCTACAACAGGAGACTGACAACCCAATTTCCCCCTACCTTGCTCTATGATATAACCTCCAATATAGAATAATATAACCTCCTCCAAGGAGGTTATATTGTTTTTGTAGAACGTATCAGCTTAAACTTGCTACCCGGTCTGTGCTGTCCCACCGTGTTGTATTTGCGAACTTCACACCAGCTAGACGGCTAGGGTTGGCCCGGGAACTTTGAAAGGCAGCTGGGAACCCAGAAGGACCGATTAAACTCGCTGTCAGGTGTTCCGTCCCGCCAGTCAACACAGAATAATTTATATCTCGACCGTTTAGTCTGCTATGTGGTCGAGGAATATCCGAGCAGCTTCAGTAAAAAGTCGTTTCGTCCCAGGCACTCACAATTCTCAATCAAAACTCACCCGACGCCCGGTAGAATTTATATGGATTCCAGCCCACACAGACTTGGAAGAAAAGGAGGCAGCAAATATGGCAGCTGGAGAGCTTACCGTCCGCCACGGAGCCCTATCAGCTCGAGACTGGTCAACGGCCTCGACTGGACTGGCCTGGTATCCTCAGATACCAGGAAATCACGGCGCACGACCGCCTCTCGCGCCGCCAGCTACCGCCAGCCAACCCGGAGCTATCCAATGCTAAAGAAAGGCTATGACGACTCGTGCAACAAACCCCCCGCCATGCAGATGTAGAATTCACGCGATCTTCCCTACAGTTTAACCTTCCCCAAACCGACCAGCGTGCGGGAATGCCGACATTCTAGAACACGCCGTAGGGAATGCCCCAACGACTCTTTCCCCAAGATACCAGACGGCGAGCACTGGGTTAAGGCGCTGGGGAGCTCAGACCTAACGATCCAGCAGAGCGTCACGACGAGAGCAGCCAACGTTACCGGCCAGCTGCTGACGCCACCCGTCACCACGCCAGCCTAAGGACAAATTTATTTGGTTAATAAAGTTTATTTATCTATTTTTCTCTCGCTCTCTCTCTGCTTAAATAGCACTTTATTCGCCCGGAAGATGACCGTGTCGAGAAAGAGGCTTATGCGATTATTAGTTGTTATGAATTGGCCTATATAAGGAGAGGAATAAATGAACTATGAGCGGCGCTCATTTTAGCTCTCAAAAACCACATTCTACCTACCCATAGGGAGCAACTAGAAAGAGGGAAATAACTTTGGCTCTTATATTCAATTATAAAACCAGGATTTCCCTGGTCTTCCTTTTTCCTACTTTCAGGCGAAAGCGTTTTATGCCGGGATACACCAAGATTTCACTGACGTCATATCATCACGGAAATGACGCCAGCACAACGAACACAGGAGAAATGGCAGAACAAGTTTGATCGATGAAGATGGTGCTGCCGTCTAGGAGAGGTTAAGCGAAGTTGTGCATCATGACGCTAACGAGCGCCGACAGCTGGCGCCTTGATAGCTTTCGGACCGTGATCGCGTAGCTTGTACCGTGAGCACGTTAGAACGCGTTCGCGCGTTCAGGGTCCAAGCTACGAACACTGCCTCTCGCATTCCACACGCTGAGCTCGTCGAATCACAACCGTCTGCCGTACACGCCACGAAGCAAAACCGAAGTGGTCGCACCTTTGCTGAAGCGGCCCGCCGGCAGGACGTTGCTCGCCAAGCACACCCACAAGACAGCCGCCGATGCGCAAATCATGCTCCTTTCGCTGTGGATTCCGCTGCACATTTCACTTTCGGGTTTTACCGATTCCTAAGACAGAGGAATTAACCTCATTTTTTACATTTGTATCCAATTTTGAACGAAAAGTTTGGCGAACAGTTCACAGCAACTTTATATGCAATGAAGTACCAATAGAGCGTATACCAACTTCACAGCAAGAGCTAACTTTCAACATAACACACACTTGGGCTAGTATATGACGGCAACGGAAGCTGCGCAAGAGACGTGAACCCTAGAAGAAATTGGACACCGATAGCTTCACAGACCTAACATGACAGACCTAAACCAAAGGCCAGAATATCCGCAGACCCGCAAATTTTAGTGTAACCAGCGTTCCTACATCTGCGACCTCTGTTTGTGCGTCCGTAATTATCACGCCCAGTTGCTACGTTGGGTACATCAAGTATACTGCAAGTACCATATTTGCATGATTTTAATCGCGCCCCCTTTTGTAAAACGCAGGTAAGTGAAATCACGAAAATTGAAAAAAAAAAAAGTAAGTTGACGCCGATTCTACCGCGCCAATGTAAAAGACATGAGATCACGGGCCCGTTAGAAGACATTTTTTTTTTTTTTTTACGCACGCAACTGTGGCAGCAAAACTTCCTTGTGGTTCATGAAGTCGCTTATTCAGCTCGTGTTCGCATTTAAACTAAAGCGGGAAACATTGAAAGCCGACTGCGCCTTCAGAGAGAGAAAGAGAAACACTTTATTGGTGAGACACCGGGTTCAGGTTGGGGGGGTGTCCTCAGCCAAGTGGCCGAAGCGACCTGTAATGCCCGTTGCGTCAGGGTCCGTTGATCCACGAGGCAAGAGCTACCCAAGGCCTGCTCCCAATGTGTGGGGGTGGGGAAGGGGGGGGTAGGGGTCCGCGGGGCACTCGCATAAGGAGTGGTATAGCGTGTCGAGGTTGCGGCATCTCGGACATTCTGCGGAGAGGAAGAGGTGTGGGTGGGAGTGCTGTAATTGCGTGCGATGGGGGAAGGAGTGGGTTTGTAGGGTGCGCCACATCTGTGCTTCCTCAATCGTAAGTTCGGCGTTGGGTGGGGGTAGTGTTCTGCGGGTGAGGCGGTAGTGTTGTGTGATGTCTCAGCCCGGTTGTATGAACACAGACGCAAATTTTAAGCCTACTTTTAACAAAATGAGGCGCGCGTTAAAATCTTGCAAATACGGTACCTTGGAGGTGACGTCACCACAAGCGACTTCGTCCCTTCCGGCGACATTAACACTGGTGAAGTCAGTGTTGTGCTTCGAAGGTGCACTGGGTGTGAAGCCCGTGCATCCTGAGGCATAAAACAAATGTGGAGGAGCCGCGAAGGGCTACCGCACGGTACTCTTGATGCACACTCAATGTTTGTCAGTGGTGGGAAACGCTTCATAAATTGAAGGGAAGTTTTGCAGACAGTTGATTGATTGATTGTAGGGTTTCATTTCATTTCATTTCATTTATTTTACCCTCAAGGCCAGGGGCTTTACAGAGGGGAGTGGGTGAAAACAACAAAAGGTACAACAAAAAGCAGCATGAGTGATGGTATACATTATCAGATAGTGCCGGCAAAAACGGTGTCAACTAAGTTCCTTCCGAACTGTAGAGGCTGGCCCGGGAAGGTGGTTCCAGTCCTGCGATGGTCCTGGGTATAAATGACTGCGAACATGTCTTAGTGTGACAATGCGTTACTCCTACTTTATGCTGATGATCAATGCGTGAAGAGACATAGGATGGTGAAGGAATGAAGAATGTGCGGAGAACCGGAGTATGGTAAAATATTTTGTGGAAGACACAAAGACGGAAGTACCGGCGACGAGTTGCTAGTTCTGATAAACAAAGTGAGTTTTTCATGGAAGTGACACTCGATGTACAACTATAATAGATGAAACGGGCGGCATTATTTTGAACGCGTTCAAGAGAGTTAGTCAGAGTTTCACAAAGCTGGAGTCCCAAATTGGGGAAGCATATTCAAGTTTTGGGCGGACTAATGTTTTATACAGCAGTGTTTTTAGGGCAAACCGGGGGCAGTATAAAAGTTGCGGGCGGAGGTAGCCTAGGGTTCGATTGGCATTGTTAATTATGTTATCAATGTGAACAGACCAGGTGAGATCTGAGGATCTGAGATCTGAGGTTTAAAGGAGCCATGAAGAGAAAACACCAAGTTGGTTCATTCAAAAGGACGTCCTCGTTAGAATCATACTGACACCACCGCTTTAAACGTAAACTTCGCTCAAATAAGCTACATAATTAGGAAAAACGGGAATGGTCATGCGACCCACCAGCTCATTTCCCGCAACAGAACCTATGATGTCACATGAGCTAAGCTCTTGCGATTGGCGGAGGCTGGCAGAAGCAGACGCAAATTAGGGGGGGTTAGAGCTTACAAACAGACGAACGAGCGATTTGCGCTTAAATTTAGGGCACATTCTTTACAAAGCAATAAGAATGATGGAACAAACAGTGGAAGTTACGAAAGCACATGTAAACATAGAAGTACTGATGCGTTCTGCTGTTCGTACTGCGCACAGCACGCTTGGTTTAGCTGCACAGCACTACGGGGCTTGGGGTTGTCTCAGATGACACTGGCCGATTGACGCAAGCAACGGTGTCTTACGTGACCCCATTTGTCGAGCGAGCACTGTTTCAGGGAACGAATATTTTCTCCCAGAACAAAAACAAGCCAGGTTTAAATGCGGGCAAAAACAAACCAAACGCTTGCCACGGTATGGTGGCGCCATCTAGGTTACGGAACGTAAAGAAACGCGGGAACAAACCAACACCGCTGTACAGGGTGGAGACAACCTTGAACGGTCCCGTGCCGCCGCAATTAGGCCAACGGGCTCAACGCGTTATTCTTTTCGTTTCCCACTAGACCTAGCAACGCGAAACAGATATATGAGTCAAACTTCTTCAGTAAACCGCGTTGCGGCGATAATTTTAGCGCGGTTGCTTCGGCGGCGAGCGAGCAACCGAAAATGGCGGCGCCAGCGTATACGTGTCTCTACCCTGTACGGCGGATGCGTGAATGAAGGTATTCTAGGCTGCAGAGCGGTCGGTTCCTGTGATGTCATTTGGGACCACGAAAACGCACGATTGAGCGGGAAAATCAAAATTTTAACCTAAATTGTTTAATTTCTCAGTGAATAAAGCACCGTTTGTATCCGGACAAGCGCTGGGGGCACTATAAAACACGAAATCTTTCGAATAAAACCAACTTGCATTTTCTCTTCATGGCTCCTTTAACGCGCCGACGCAACGCAGGGGATGAGACGCGCCGTAGTGGAGGGCTCCGGATCAATTTTGACCACCTGGGGATCTTTAACGTGCGCCGAAATCTCGTACACCCGGGTGTTTTTGCTTTTCGCCTCCATCAGAAAAGCGGCCGCCGCGGGCGGGTATCGAACCCGCGACCTCGTGCTCAGCAGCGCAACGCCTTAGCCACTGAACCACCGTGACTGCAGTCAGTTTCAAACAACCGTTTCGTAGAGGCGATATTCACCTAACATCCAGATTACATAGTGCGGAAGCTAAGTTATTTGTGTACATGCATGCGCACCGTTCTCAACCCGGCGTAGCCAGCGAGCTCAGGAGCTATGGAAGAGGCGAGGGTAGTTCAATAAAGTGTTTTAATTCCAAAATTCTCTAATTCCAAAGTCTGTTTCGGCGTGACGTCTTGCTGTGTCGGGAGGAAGGATTCCTGGAGTTTCGTACAGGAGGACACTGCAGGATGGGACGCCGGCTGACTTGGTACGGGAAAAAAAAGCCCTGACTGCTCCAAAATGTTCCCACGCACTTTTCTCCTCCGAAGGTTAAAAAGAAGAATAGCAAAAACCAAAATCACGCTGAAATTGGCCGCTAAACCCTCAGCGCAAACTGCGCGGCGGCTCGTTGAGAGTCCAGATCTCTTTCGCCACCGCACGGCGAGGTAAACGTTACGGAATTCCCGCCTGTTGTCATTACATGGTCGCTTACGTAGGAAGTGATTTTACAGTCACGGCTGTACTTCTTGTATTATGAAAACGACCCCGAAACAAGTTGCAATGAAAATTATCCGCCAAGACAGCTTTAACATTACGCCGAGTTCCATCTACTTTTTGTTATTACGGTGTTCAAAGTGGAGTTAATATTGTGAAATTTCCGTCTGCTGTCAATACATCGGCTTCTACGGGAGGGAAACGGGTAGACCCGCATTTATCCTCTCGAATAAAACAGCAGTCATCTCAAGTTTCATTCGGGTAATTGATTAGGTAGTATACCCTCAAACGCAAATTGCAAATGTGTTCCACTCCGTTCACTTCTTGAACGGCGACACTCAAGTTGCGCCCAGCTTTACGGGTCATTCTTCGTTACAGAGTGGATGGAATCTATTTTCTTTCTTTTTTTGTTGCGTTCTCTTCAGCGAAGCAATTAGTTGACAGCATACGCGAATCTAACCACTGCGCAAAGCCAACCCCGAACCACGGCAGTCGCGAAGATGGAAATTGGTGGCTATCCACCGATGATGAGCGTTTCCGACCACTACGGGAAAACAGCATGGCATAAAGCGTTGGAACAGCTTCTGAGCAGCCGCGATGACAGCAAATCGCCGCTTCTTTCCAGTCGGTGATAAGGGGAGCCGCAGAGACCGGGGCAGCTGGATGAGCTGACGCTCCCTCGCTCTGCTGCGCATTGGAAAGTGCGTGCTGACGGGCACTTTTTCCAAGCTTCGCCGCCGCTCGCATGCTCGGCCGTTTTACTTTCGGGGCACCTGCACCCGCACGGCGTTCTGTGCCGATTGCTTGTTTAGGAATCCGGCGAGGATTGCTGGAGTACTACGTTTTGATGGTTCTTGAAATAAGTTTCCTAGTGACAGTATACGTACCGTTTCGGCAACCACGATGACATGGGCAGGCCTTACAGTTGGAAATTTTTAAGACAGCGGGAGCGACGACGGATCGTGGTGTCAGAGCCGTACCACGGTGTTCACCGGCAAAATAGGCGAGGGTACGCGCAGGCGCATGGAACTATCTTTCTGGGAGCGCCGTCTGCTCCGTTGTTCTCAGGGCAACCCACCTGTTTTTCTTATCTTACAAGGCAGTTTCGCTACCGCGAAAGGTAGCTAAGCAGCGTGGAGCACAAAGTCATTCATTCAGATGCAGTGGCGGGGGGTATACCACTCAAGGAAATAGCGTAGCAGACGACTCTTACAGCACTCGAATGCGCATGCACGTACTCTCGCCTATCTCGCATTCCGGTCGGTCGTCTCTCCCGCTATACAAAAAAATTGGGAGGCGGTACGCTGAAACTTCACTGCGCTCAAGCCGACGAAGTCGGCGAGCGCAGGATTCAAGACAGCGACAACCGAGTGTTATGGTGTGAACAGTTTAATTTCTGCAACTATAGGTGACACGAGTCCAGGTACAAAGATTTGAACACTGCAGGCAGCCGCTGGAAGCACAGGCTTTGGTGCGGGGCACGGCAAACGGGACCACGGCAACAGGGAACGAAGTCCAGGAAAAAGATGCCAATCGCCGCACGGCCAGGTAATACCTGCGAAAGAAAAAAAAAACGATGTAAGAAACAACTCTCGAAGCAGCAAGGCAGCCAACTCACCGAGCATGGGTTCCAGGGACCACGCCAGGCGGGAACAAAAGGAAGCTGGAAGGCAATTCAGTTGCACAGTATATCCGAGGGAAAACCGAAACAGCTTTATTGGGCTAGAAAACCTATTACAATGAGCGGCCAGCTAAAGACGGGACAGATTGGAGACGTGTACCTGCCTGACTAAATGCCCATAGTGAGTGTTTGCGTGAAGGTGAACAGAAATGAGACAGTACGCAAAGGGAGGGGAACGCGCGGTAGACTGCAGGCAGGCCGGCTGAAACGAACCGAGGACAACGAAAGCGAGCCCTCGCCTTTGCCGCCGCTCCGAACAGCGTCGGAAGCGACGAACCGCTGAGCAGGGATCCGTGCTTCAGTGGCGCTAGATGAGTTTGGCGAGAATTCCGAACGCCGTTAGCGTAGAGCACACGCCATGACAGTGCCGTATAGTTTAAAGTAAAAAAGAAAGCCTCTAGAATTTTACATTACGCTTGCCCAGTCCTCACGGCGTTCGGAAAGAGACATTGAGCGTCGCGAAAACCTCGCGAGGGCTTGCGACTATCCCTATCGAGGCCACAACGCATAGGTCCCACATGGGCCATTACGTTGCCGTCCCGGAAGCTAAAGGGCCTAGGGGCAGCAGCGCAGAGTTGACGCGACCACTGCGCCGCTGCCTCGGCAGCTGAAGCCTCACCGCCCATCGCGAGGCTTTCACGACGACAATGTCCCACAAGTGGCGGACTAAGAAGCGGTGGGCTCACGAGCGAATGCCGCTCCGTTCGAGAGGACTCTGTCAAAACAGACCAATGTTATACCTAAGCCCGGCTCCTTAGCCCGCACACACTCGCCCCGCGGCTTTGCCACGGAACTCACCGTTTTGACGAGTCGCCGAGGACGCGACGCCGGTGTTGCTCTCGATGGTTCCAAGCGCCCCGAGATAGCAGTCAGGTTTCCAGAACCACGGCCGGCAACACAGTCCGGCTTTCCCAAAGGCACAACCAGGGCCGTACCCAGAGGGGGGGTTTGGGGGTTCGAACCCCTCCCGAAATCTTTTCCAGGCAGCGCGTTAGCAATACTTCCTGTTGCTTTCGGCAAAACTACCCCCTTCCCGAAGCCCATAACCCCCTCCGAAAAAAATTTCTGGCTACGGCTCTGGGCACAACACACGCACAGATACAACGCTGTACACTGCTAAGAAACGCACACCCTTCTCAGCAACCAACGCCTCCGCCCGAAGCAAGAAAGAATTACGGCGTCGCTACGCGGCGCGGACCCAGCAAGAAATAGCGCCGAGAGCGGTGACGTTGCGCATCTTATCGGCACACGTGCTACCCTGGCGCCACCAAACGTACGCAGCTAGGGACTGGCCAGCACCCCTCGTCATACCTTTTCAAGA
The DNA here is from genome assembly GCA_013339765.2 of Haemaphysalis longicornis. NCBI lineage: Eukaryota > Metazoa > Arthropoda > Arachnida > Ixodida > Ixodidae > Haemaphysalis > Haemaphysalis longicornis. The sequence goes on along the minus strand of CM023449.1, from coordinate 36,864,034 downwards.
CGTAGAATTCCTGCACAACAACAACAAAAAAAAAACGATGTGCCGCGCCAACCATCTAATCACGTATCAGCAAGAAAAACAGGCGGCCTGTTGCTGGAGGATGACTGAAAGGATTTAATGACGCCGCATCGCGCATCGCTCGCTCGACTGCTGCCCATTTCGGCGCGCAATTCGCGTAGCCCATCTTTTCAGTCTCCGACGGCGTTTAGATGTTTTGAAGACCGGCTGCTAATAAAAAAAAAACGGGAAAAAAACCCCGCACAAGCCAATTTTAGAGAATGAGTGCTTGGCGCACCTTACTGCAACGTGTTTGTTAATGTAATTAATGCAAGAATTTATTTTTTCTTTGCTTGATGTTACACGGAACACTTGCTGCCACCGCACGATTGAAGAACGTGCCGGGACGGTTCTGGTGGACGGTTGAAGCGGAAAAGCACAGGATTTTGTTACGGACCGGAAAGAAGCCGCGTTTTGCCAATCAGCACTGTTCATGGCTTTGTTTGCCCGTGTGGTCGGACAAGTTGATCTTCGGCGGAACGCCACCACTTTCAATCTGCGCGACTGCCGTAGTTCGCGCTTGGCTTTGCGCAGTGGTTAGTTCTGACATATGACTCCCCCCCCCCCCCCCCCCCCCCACTGCTTTTCATGACAAGAATTAACGTTTACTCTTTTAACACAAAAGTGTTGTATTCCTGGATACACAAAGATTTGACTGTCGTCATATCCGTCACGGAAATGACGCCAGCACAACGAAGGAAGCGGCCTGTAAAGGGTGCACCCCTGCACACAGGGTCTTCTTGTGGGGAAGCAATCTTTAGTGCTAAAGAGTACGTTATATTTAGGGTTGTTCATTTTGTGGTTTTACATTTTAACGCGAAAGTGTTTTATGCCACCAAGATTTCACTGACGTCATATCCGTCACCAAAATGACGCCAGTAAACCTTTGCCGAAGCGACCCGCCAGCAGACTTCGTGCGCCAGGCACACCCACAAGACAGCCACCGACCCGCAAATCATGCTCACTGCAGATTTCGCTGCACGTTTCACTTTTGTGTTTTACACTGATTCCTATGAACAGAGGAATCAACGATAGTCTCTCTCTCTCTCTCTGTCTCTCTCTCTCTCTCTCTCTCTCTCTCTCTCTCTCTCTCTCTCTCTCTCTCTCTCTCTCTCTCTGACACATGTTGTCAAGCTCTTGCTTGGGTGAAGGGAACGCAAGAAAAAAAGTATGTGGAGAAGGATGACCCGCAAAGCTGGGCGCAGTCCAATGAATGGACGAAACAGAACACGTTTCTAATTTGCGATTAAGGATACTTTCTAGTTAATTAGTTGAATGAAACTTGGAAGGACTCCAGCTTTATTCTTGGGGAAAAACATGTGGCTGTACATTTTCATCCCGTAGACGCTCTTATATTGAAAGTAAACGGGAATCGCACAATATTTGCAACTTCGCAGTGACCTCAGGAATAACTATGTAGATGAAACTTTGGGTAATGTTAGAGCCGCCTCGGTGGCTGATTGTCATTTTAACTTGTATCAGGATAGTTTCGATTTAACAAAAGTTACAGCCGTTTTCTATAACCATGCTCCCTCCGTAGGCGCTCGTCTGATGACAGCAGACGGGGATTCTGTAACGTTTACAATTTAACTATGGTAACTGTGAACTAACTCACTAGAGAAGTGCATGAGCTCAGCCTAAAGAAAGAGTCGTCTTATCGGCCAATTTTGTTATGAATCCTGCTGTTCCTTTTTTTTCAGCTTTCGGAAGAGTACAGTGCGTGGGGACATTGTGGAGCAGTCAGGTCTTCCTTTTTTCGTACCAGAGTACACCAGCATCCCAGCCTGCAGTGTTCTCCCGTAAAAGACTCCAGCACTCCTTGTTCTCACAGGGAGACGTCAAATCAAAGCAGGCTTAATTTACTCCTAGTTTTTCCTCAGTTTTTGTAATTAAAATATTTTTCACCTTACACCTCTTCTATGGCACCTGAGCTCACTGACTACGCCGTCTTGAGCATTGTGCACGCGCGAGTGCTGAAAGAACCTATCTTCCTCACTGTGTAACTGGGATGTTAGGCGTACATCGCCAATACGCAACAAGCGCGAGCGCGCGCGCCCAGACTGGCCGTGGTCTCCACCACCTCCACGCTCCAAGCAGCATGACGTCATTCCCAAAACCGTGACGTGCACGTACACACGGCGGGACATCGCGCGCCAACCGCAGCCGCCGCGTTGACCCGTCACGAGAGCTTTCACATTGACAGCTCGGGGCCCAGGAGTAACAGATGACGTCATGCTGATGCCATTGCGAAAGGGTATTCATTCTGAGCTTTCTCGTGCGGAAAAATATAAAATTGGTGTGATATATTCTAGACGTAACGGCTAAAGGAAGCCTTTTACATAGTTATCACAGCTTTGAAATGCCGTGCCAGTACTCCTTTATCCTTGCCATCCCCAACAAACAGGTAAGAGATGGTTTTGTCGGATACGCACCACTTACCAGCACGTCTCGGCAGATGAGATCCCTGGCAAAGCCTTCAGAATCCCCTAAAGTACAAAAATGTTAAAGAGTGATGCGAGATATATCCCGACTTGCTATTTAGCTTAATAAAAAAAAACGTTCCTTAACTTTGGTTTGGTGCTTCCGAAACGGGGTTCTGCCTTCGGGATGTACGCATTGACCTCCAGAGCTTTATTAACCCATTCGCTCCCGCCGCTCGAACGCCCGTCCCCGCGTGCTGTACCGCGCAACTTTCGGCGCTGCGGGCGGCCCTCTACGCCGTCGTAAAGAAACCTTCACAACTCCGGCTATTTAAATCGCACATTAACACTTTTTGTTTTATTCGTTCAAGAAAAAGTTTGAAAAGCACTGCAGTCAGAAAACCATGCGTGTGTGGAAGATCTTAAAGCAGACGGGCATGTGAAGTGCCGCCCATGCACATTTCTCACACTCCCACCTGCTCTCGCTCGTTTTGCCCTGGGCTTTGCAGACGGACATTGCCTGGATTGGTTTGGCTTAATGGCATTCGGGAGTATTTGCCGAGGGAAGTGGGCCCACTCACAGGCCTCTAGTCGCTTTGGTGAGTCAGCAACAGGCAATTTGCCTCGACGCCGGTTGCCCGGCAACACAGCCTCTTCGCTCTTCGATCATCTGCTCCTCCAGGTCGACTTTTTTCGTCTTCCTGTAATCTTGGCTGAGAAGACGTAGCTGTTGTAAACAGCGATGTCCATGATGGGGAAGATGGTGGGTTTGGAGAGAGAGCCTTGCGGTACACACACATCGCGTTCAGAATCACTGCCGCTCTCAACGTCACTCTCTTCGCTGCTGCTCCCTTGGTCCGAGAGAGCTTATGGATAGTTCACAGAGTCGCTGTCGTCGTCACTTTCGAACACCAGCTGGAGAATGTCCTCGCACGAGTGACGTGAGGCTTTTTTTTCTTTCGCGACGCCACGCTTCAAGGGCGGCGAGCAACTGGAAGGAGAAACGGGAACCAAAAGAACCGCCAATTTTTTTTTTCGACAACCAAGTGTGAGACTACTGGACAACTACCTCTATCTGGTGTGAAGAGGAGAAAACAACCATGCAGAGACACGGCCGGGCTAGAGAGCGAGCGGCGCGCGCTTTCATACGGCCTCCGCAGCGGCGGCGAAAACAAAGGGGAGGAGTCTCGACGTACAGTTCCGCCGCTCTCCGCACGGGGGCTACGCGAGCCAACCCTTGCCTGGCACTTGCGCGCTTGCATTTGCAGGCTGCTTTCGACGCGCGTGCGGGCTGTTTTCGCAGCGTTTGTGCTTCTGTGATTTAACAGCAATCACATCGTCTTACTTTTCTTCGGTCTGAGAGAGGCTGAAGGCGTGAGTTTTCAGAAATTCATCGCAGTGCGCTGCATGTTGTTCAGTAAAGTGAATTCAGTGTATATGCTTCGACCGGTGCCGTGATGGTGTACTGTTGTGTCCCACACTGCAAATCGCGTGCCGGGAAACGCCGGGGGTTTCGTTCCACCAGTTCCTGTGGACAAGAACTGTGCTCAAAATGGCAGCGGAACATTTCAAGGCAGAACCTCGTAATAAACGACAAGTCGGCCATCGACTGTCGTATCGTATGCAGCAGGCACTTCCGTCAGATCGATTACGCTCCTGACCTGCAGGATAAGAAGCTGCTTCCCGGAGCCGTGCCAACTGTCTTTGAAGATTATCCCGCATACGTGGCGCCAAGTGCGAAGAAGCCCCGGAAAGAACCAGTCGTAAGACAATCTTTGCCCCCTCGCAACCAACTAAGCGGAAGGCAGAGCCAGAGGAACTACCTGCGGATTTGGATGCTCCGGAGAGTTTCGACAAGCCGTCTGCAAATGTTTCCTCCACCCAGACCACTAACAATGATGCACAGCGAGCAAGTCGGTAACCTTCTATGGTTGGAAGACTGCGTTCTCAAGTCGCCCTATCACCGTTCTCAAAGTCAGAAGTCTTTTCTTTTGTGCAAGACAAAACAACGTTTCTTTGTGCAAGACTGTTTTGTCACGCCGAAGATGATTTTTCTGGTGCTCGAACTGGGAACGCCAATATTTATGTGTTCAAATGGTGCAATTGTGCTTTGTACTGTTTACTTCAATGTATTGCAAACTTTTTAGGGGTAATTACCGAATGTTTACTTGCTAGGCTTCTGACAAGCTCCTGTGCTGTTGTGCATAATACAGTAGGTCTCATTGCTTCTCTCCAAATAAACTCGTTTCCAGTTTGCCTGGTGCCTTTCAGTTCACAGATTATCCCCGATGCTTTTTCTTCGGCATGCGTTTTTAAGATTTCTTAACTAACGCTCTGCAAGTTTTAAGTCGGAACCTATGACAATTAGAATACGCCGCTAAGTACTTCAACCTGCATATGAAACCGAAACATTGAAACTAGCCAAGGCGAATCAATCACGCTGCGCTGAGAGCAAAATTTTGCAGCAATTCTGTTTGTTGCACCCGATGGCGGGCGCCCACGACAGCGGAGTACTTAGGATTTCAGTTCAGAAAAGGGGGAGGGGGGGCAGGGAGGACAGCGTGAAAGACCAAAAAAGTACACAAAAATTAAACCACACAACAGAAAAAAGCCAAAGCTTGTAATTTATTCACGATACAATAAAACTTTAGGGCGATTCCACGTTCTGTCGAATTTTGTAATTATTTCATTAATTTCTTTAGAGAAATTGCAAAATGGCTCATCGTCTCTTTGAGAACATACAGTGTGTTGCGACGATAACTGGAACACTTTAAAAAATTTTCCTCAACGATCCGCCGCTCTGTTCACGCTCAAACTTCAAACAAAGGTCGCATTTTGTGGTCTATTTTGTTTGACACCGGGAACAACAACGGTAGTTACCTGTTTATTCTGAAAATAAATAAAAACGATTTTCGCCTATGGGAAAATGGCGGCGATTTGGGACGTGCGAGCCCGAAAACCGGGTTTTCTGATCGTCTGTTAGCTCATTTCTAGGTGCATTTTCTGATCGTCTGCCGCACCATTTGGCTCCGTACGTGAATCCCAAACATGCGTTTCACTCTGCAGGTGGTTCCGTCGTTCCAACATCAACTTGCGCTGGCTCGCACGTCCAAATCAGCGGCCATTTTCCCATAGGCGAAAATCGTTTTTATTTAGTTTCAGAATAAACAGGTAAGTACCGTTGTTGTTCCCGGTGTCAAACAAAATAGACCACAAAATGCGACCTTTGTGTGAAGTTTGAGCGCGAACAGAGCGGCGGATCGCTCAGGAAAAATTTTTAAAGTGTTCCAGTTATCGTCGCAACACCCTGTACATCGAAGTCGCGTATGGCTGGTGCGTAGCGTGCGACACAAATAATCAGCCGAAGATCAGAAACCATTATTCGGTGATGGGCACGGAGTCTTCGTTTGGTTCTTCCTACACGGCCCCCTTTAACCCCCCTGCTGCGTGCGCCAGTAGCGGTGATTGTAGTGAAATATGCGTCGCATTTTACATATAATAAAAAGCAGCTATTCAGATAATTTGCACACTCGGTATTTTATAAACCCTTTTGACAAAGCACTGTTTCAGGCCAACCGCACCGCATTTCTATCCATGTGATGCAATTGTCGTTAAAGTGTTGCTAATAATCTCAACGGTAGCCCGGGCGCGATTTTTATGGTTGAGGATTTTCACGGAGAGTTCATTGCTTATTAAAAAAGACATCCCCCTCGCGAGGGGCACGATCAAATGCACAGCATTTCCGAGGGGGTGCGCCGGCAAGTCGTATCTCTTGATTGCGGGACCCGTGTCGCCATCTTTTGGAGGCGCGGGACAACTTGTGGCGCTTTCGAAACAAACGAGAAATGAGTGAAGGATATAAGGCGCGTTCGGTGCGTCGAAGTGTGTGTCGGTTTCGTGGCTCGGTCGGTAGGGCGCCGGGCACCTTGCGTTCCGCCCGCGGCGTCATGGGTTCGAAACCGGGCGCCGGAAACTGTAATTTTATTTCTTCCTGGCTGCGGACTACGACAAGGCGCGCATGCGGACTACGACAAGACGCGCATGCGGACTACGACAAGGCACGCCAACGCCGCGTGACATTGTGAGTTACTAAAATGCTATGCATTTAAAATAAAGAAAAGAAGAACAGAGGCCGCGCATAGCTCGCCCGCGCGCGGAGTGGGAGACGAGCGCGTCCGCAGGGTTGGTCCGCAGCGCCAGCTCCTAGCAGCGGTCGCAGGCAGGAACTAGGCCTCTTGCGAAGGCCGTATGACAGCGCGCGCCGCTCCCTCTCTAGCCCGGCCGTGGCAGAGAGCAGAGGGTAGCGCCTTCTACCGGGGTGTTTTAAAACAACATTTTTTTCCGGAGGCCGGCGAACCGCCGGCTTATCGCAGCTTGACCTTGATTCGCGGCCTGCGGATCGCCGGCTGTGGAAGCAAATGGGTTGAAAAAAAAACTAACCAATTACTGCTAGAACTGGCGTCTTTTGCTTTCGCTACTTATGAAATTTGTATTTCTTTTTTATTTACACGATTTTAAAAAAATTGTAATTTTTATATCTCGATTAGGGTTTCTAATACTCTGCCTTAATAATTATCAAGGTCTGACTAAACTCAGTAGCCATGACCACTTAATAACGACATACGTTAGTCGGCGCTCATTAGGCCCTGGCTAAGCGAAACCGTATTCATGTCACCAATCAAGTGTGCTGAGTCTGACTAATCCAAGCGGTAGTCGCGACTGTGACGTGTCAGCAAACGCTGCGCATGCGGTTTCAAGATTTCCCCATGGTGGATTTCCCCCATAGAATTTCTTACAATATACTAAGAAACTCTATGGATTGCCCCCTTGCCACGGGACAGTGGCTGTGGCTACGGCTAAATATGCGCCTGACCGTTCAACATTTTTTGTTTCGGTTTTCCTTGCCTTCCTCATCGTCTGCATCATGTCTACTCTAATCAGTTTGCTTGCATGCCTGTGGCTTTGTGTGCCATCTGTCGTCGCCACAATCCTCGGCGCGGAGTGGCCGTTTAGTAAGCTTATTAGCTATCCAAATATCTCATTTAGCGCTCAAATTCGCCGTGAATTGTCTGTCGTACGCCGTATGCTCTGCTCCGAGGTTTCGGACCAGGTGCTAGTCACCTCCCGAGGCCTCCAGGTCGCTGCGGCCCTGTGGGTAAGGTCCCTTACCTGTGGGCAGCCGCCACCGCGCCATAAGGGGGAGTTCTTTCAATAAGTGTGATTTCTCTCTCTCTCTCTCTCTCTCTCTCTCTCTCTCTCTCTCTCTCTCCTCTCTCTCTCTCTCTCTCTCTATCTCTCTCTCTCTCTCTCTCTCTCTCTCTCTCTCTCTCTCTCTCTCTCTCTCTCTCTCTCTCTGTCTGCACCACGGCCAGCAAACGGCGCAAACGCACCAGAGGGAGCGCTGAACGGAGGGTTGGCTAGTATCATGTGTGCCGCAGACGGTGGAGACACTTATACTATAGTGCCTAGAATATATTCTAGGCACTATACTTATACGTTAGCGCCACCATTTTTAGTTGCTCGCTCGCCGCGCAGCAAGTCACTGCATCAAAACCGCGCTAAAATTATCGCCGCAGCGCTGTTCAATCGCGAAGTTTAAAATCATTTTATTGGTTTCGCGTTCGTGGGTTTGTGGGAAACGAAAAGAACAACGGGTTGACCACTTTGACCCAATTAATAGCGGTGGCATGGGACCGGTCAAAGGGTGTATCCACCCTGTACAGCGGCGCTGATATCCAGTAGTTTGTCTCGCGCGGAAACGACAACCGCGAAAACTTGGATAACTTAACACCACCTAACCTCGCGGTTGTGGAATGACCCTCCGTTTTTGCCTGCTTTTGCAAACGGAGGGACGGTCCATCTTTCTGCGGAGGGGGCGCCTGCCATAGCTTCGAATGGATCCGTACGGGGAGACCGTTAGAGCCGTGAGGCTGTCGCAAGAGAGAAGAAAGTTTTTCGGTTTTTCTGTGCTGTTACGTTCAGCAGTCCCATTGCCTTATTTTATTGCGGTGGTCCGCGTTGCCCTGCTTCTTCAGCTTGTGTTTCTTGCTGTCAGTGTGAGCCAGTTACAGTTGTATGGAAGTAATGACCGTGGTGGCAAAGGCGCACCTCCCAGCCCACGTTCGTTTAAATTAATCCAAGCGGAAGCCGACGAAGACTTCATTGCGGAAGATGGAAATTTCTCGTTTACCCAGTGTTTCGATGCAGTGTTGTGGGGGGTGGTGTAGGTTGCTGTGAAAATGTGAAAATAGCCTTTTCGTGACAGCATATTATGAGCTCGTCACTGCTTGGATTATTTGGATACTTACGCGAACATTCAGGTTGGTGAAAGGTAACGTCGAAAGCATTGTGTTGCTTTCATTGTGTTGCTTTTCATTGTGTTGCTTTCAAATGCTGCCGTAAATAAATAATTATCTTTTAATTCTAACTCATTTCTTCGCAGGCGGTGAACAATCTCTTTATATGGAAGATTTCGCTCCACTTTTTTCTTTCCTAGAGCATTCTGTGTATGCAACGTCAGACAGCGTGCGAGCAAAATTTAGCGGCATTCCGAAGTGGAACATATTTGAGAACGTGTGAAACTTGTTCGCGTTTGAAGTATAGAGTTCTTTGTGATTTGTGTTTTACACTCCTAAATCATTGTCCCCTAGCGCTTAACGACATTCGAGTGTTATCGTGTGCATTGCTGATGACACAAATAAAGCAATAAAAAGGGTTTCGTACAATCGAACAGAGTATTTCTCGCCCTACGATTGTCAGAGCTCTTACCTGATCGTTTACGGGTTTTCTCCTGGGAACTGTAAAGAAGGGTTTGCGTTAATTCTTTACATTTTATTGGCATGTGGGAGCTAAGGCAGTTCCCCCGTACTGTAGCGGCGCAGACGACACATTCTCTTGAAGTCACCGGTTGATTGAAAACTGCACAAGTTGTTTTACTTGCGCCCATGGCCCCGACGCATTGCGCGCGATACCAGATATATAGTTTGGGTTGTCATGTGCACTTTAAAAAATACCTATTGAAGCAAACAGCGCGTAGACGGTGTTCCATCGCTTATTACCGCGGCGCTTCGGCCTCGAAGCGTACTTTGGTCGTGCATGGTTGTCTTAGCCCGCAGTGGCGTTTATACGTGCCGCTGTTTGAAGATTTAGCTTGATGGAAACATTAACAGGGCATGTCGTGCGCGTTGTGGGGCAGATATTGGCTTAAAATTGGCCCCAGTAGCTAGCCCTCACAAGCGGAAGCCATATTTATTCACGGCAAAAAGTTTCAAGCACGAATAAATTTCCCTGGTTGCGCGTTAGGTAATCACCCCTACTAAACGCTAATCACGACCCCTGAATACGAGCAATGCTAGCAGGGGCCACTAAAGGTGGTCACGGGTCATACTTAGTGGCGTAGGAAAATCGGGCCGTTGTCAGGCTTTAGTCACGAGACGTGAATACAGTCGTAAAGGAACAACAACGACAATGTAAGGCAAATCTAGAGAAGCGTCCCAGGTGTTCAACTGGCCATCGATGCTTTCGCTAATGCGGCTCCCTTTCGTCCGAGAGTAATTGTAATGATAACGAACGGCGAAGTACCAGATAGTCCGCCATAGTTCTGCAATGAAGATACATAGCAGCGGACACGGCATCGCCAGCGTCCCAGCGCGGAAGCCAGCCTGGAAGCCAGTGTGGAAGCCAGCGTAGAAGACGCCGTGACGTGTCTTCACCAAGAACAGTGGCGTCGCCGTCGCCTGGTTCGAGACCGAAGAACTGCGCAGTTCGGTGCCATCTTAATTTTTGATACGGCCTTTCACCCGTTGTTTCCGCAAAAGAAGCACGTCTGCCCTAGAGTCCAGGCAGAAACAAGCCGGCATCAAGTGAGTGGAAAACGTCATTTCTTTGCTACAACAGCGCCAGCTCAGCTGAGGCTGCCGGCCGTCGACAGCGTCTCAAGGCAAGACCACCGATATGGCGGCCTCCAGAAACGCAGCTAAGGCGTTGGACATTGACAAAGAAGATCCCGATTCGTGGTGCACTGTGGGGCTGCTTACCAACACCGAATGCCATCAGTCGATTCTTACGGACGAGAGCGGAATCCAGAGTTTCAGCAATCTCCCCGCCTATGAGCAGCACTCGATCGCGGCTCAGCTAGGCACCGGCGCGTTGCGTACTATCTGCTGCCACCACCAGAAGTTTTACCTGTACACGGAGCGACACAAGCGGGGATGCCTGGACCGGTTTCGCCTACACGGGTCCGAATCGGCGCCGACAGGTCTAGTCAAGGTGACGAGCCTCTTGGCGGAGTCGTGCCGCGACGTTGTCACCTTGGAAGAAGGCGAGCGTCTCTGCCAGCTATGCGTCGATGAAATCAAGAAACGGCAAGGTTCATCTCGTGACGGGACGTCGAAGGGCAATTCCTTCGCTAGCGTTTTGGCCTCGAAGAAGCACCAGGAGCGAGCCAAAAGGATGACTGACGTAGTGGCCCGCTGCTCGGTGGGTATCATGACACGTTCCCTGTGCCACATCACTTCGGAGCCGTTTGAAGACTACATCAAAGCGTTCAGCGCACTGCCGCGTTCCACCGCAGAGATCCTGGTGTCCTCCTTGGGCCGAGCGTTTGAGGACATCTGCACGTATCACGAGAACCTCTACCTCCAGGGTTACGGCGAACCTTGCTTCGACCCGCAGAACAAGCACAGCAAGCTAGGATCCTCGTCGCCGAAATGGCTCGTTCCACGGCAATTCGCGCTGGCGTGCCGCGGCAAGTATCCAATAAAGCCTAGCCGTACGGTGTGCTTACAGTGCCTGAAAAGCTTCTGCAACAAGTACCCGGAAATCAAAGCCTTCTTCAACGAGGACGAGCGTGCGACACGAGATAAACTCGCCACCACAACTGAAAGCGCAGAAAAGGAAGGGAACGCCGAGCATCAACCGGGTTCGGATGCGGAGAATGCTTCGATGAAGGAAGGGAGAAGTTCTGCAGTCGAGTACGACCGCCTGGGGATGCGGAAACGGAAGAAGAGTAACCTTACTGCGGTGGAGCGGGAACTGCGCAATTTGCGCGTGGATGATCCTCACCTGAACGACTTCCTGGGTTCGGGACACCGCGAAAAGCGCAAAGTCAAGAAGAAGACCAAGGATGTCACCGGGATGTCGGCGGATCGCTCTACTGCCCTGTACACAGACCAAGGCATTCACATCGCTTCCAACACAAACGTTTGCGACTGCCTGCAAGTCGACTGCCCGGGCTGCCATTTCCCGTGCGCCAAGTGCGGTTCTGCAAAGTGTGGCGTCGAGTGCCGCCGCAACCGCAACTGGGTCTACGAGCAGCTGGAAATTGACGGGGTTCCCAATACTGTCTACAAGAACCCCCACTTGAAGTGAGGTTCCTCCTCTGCTCTCCCCGTGTGCACGCCTTCGTTCTTTGACTCCACGTGGCTTTCCACTTTTTTACTGCTGGTCTTTTCATTCCGTTTTGTTTCTTTTTTTCCTGCCTTTGTTTTGTCTCCACTGCGTTTGTGTTGAGAGAATAAACATGCTTATTGACACCTTGGAAAGAGTGTTTAGGGAGGCCTCCTCATTCCAAGTGTCCATTGGCACGAGCCCCTTCTCCTGGCCCTTTCTGCAAAACTTGCGCTGGACGCGTCAGGGGAGGGCTGGCCAAGGAGCTGCCCCAAGCTCACGAGTGGGAAAGAATTGTGGAGGGGGGTGGGTTCAAGTGGACTTAGTGCACAGCAACCCACCATGTAAAAGAGAGGCCCGAACTCTCCGAAAAAGGGACAGATAATGCGATGCAGAGTGCAGGCTATATAATTAATCGTTCACGGTGTGGGTAAGTATTTGGTGGTCTCTCAATCCTATAGGGTAGTTGCTTGTTTAGGGGGGGGGGGGGGGGTATGTTGGGATTTGTATCTTTCTAGTCTGTTGTGCGCGGCAATCTCTCCATGTAAAAACAGCAGGAGCGGACGCCTTCCTTTTCCTTGTGAGATGGGCAGTCTCGTTCCCTTGGATTTTAAGAAGGGCTGTCGCCCACATCATGACGAGTCTCGCTAGCTGTTTCCGCTGCAAGATTTCAAGAGTGCTCTTGGGGTTACTGCCGTAGGAGAAGAAGCGACAAGCATGTTGATAGTAACCGCGGTATCAACTTGAGTTTCGCTTAGCGTCGATGCAACAGCCGCCTCCTCTGCGAGTAATGGATTGACTTGGTCCACTGATGTGCTGGTGCGCTGCTCTTTACTCGGAATGACTGCGGCTGTTGAGGCCTGCCTCCCGAGTTATAGGGTCGGATCCGTGCATGCCAAGGCGGGATGAGTTGGAAGAGCACCAAACGCGGTATGTGAATTTCTTCGATTCTAGCCAGGCCTGAGGCACACGGCTGACACACTTTCTCTCTTCGGCCACATGTTCGCAGTCAGCGCTTCCTATTTCGCCATAAGATTTCGTATATTCTCCTACAAAGCGTCTTTCCAAAAATGTGGGTAGAGGTGAAGCGGACTTTAAAAAGATCGATGTTTGATTGGTTTTAGGGCGCAGCCCTTTGGCGGCCGTCTCTGGGCTGAACCGGTTGTCGGCGTAACCGACGGAACGATGGCCTGGACCGACGAGTGAAAGAAAAAGTGAACGATGAAAGAGAGTCGCGAAATTGGGAGGGGAAGGTGGTTCGCCGTGGCGGCGCTAGCAGCGCTCTCCGAAAGTATGCGGTGGGGGATGGCAGGGGTACAGTGCCACTGTATCAGGGGGCAGTATGCTGTGCCCGCACGATACGATCGACGGCGCGACGCTGGGGCGAAAACGTGAGGGGGGCGTGCGCGTGACTATGATGTGCGTTCGCTCACGACCCAGTTCGCGGTCCCTTGCGGAGACGCACTTCGCGCCGCCGACGCATAGGCTCACCATAGCTGCCGTCGAGAGAACCCACGAGTTACTGCTGTTTCAGCGTACTACTGCTGCGCCGAAATATCGCGTTAGGAAGTATCGTAATCGCCAGCCAATTTTTACAGACACTTTTCTTGTCCCATATACATTGGTTCTTCATGTAGTTCAGATATAAAGGCAAGAAGAGCTACCAGTACCGGTGCGGAAATAAAAATCTGATTCTATATTGTCGTCAACTAATACAAGCAAATGCGGCACTGCCTACGTCACACCCGAAGCCTCCGGATATGGCGACGCAACGCGGGCACCCTACCACCCTACGATTGGCTGAGCTTGCAATATTTTGTATATATGTCATTGTATTTAATAAACGAACCCAAATAATTCTTTAGGTCTGATTGTTTCCTTAATGGAAGCATAAAACATCGCCGTGGATAGAACGAAGGCAGACACTATATATATTGCCCGCTTCGAGCTCTACTTTTGTTATATATTGCGAGGAATTGCCCGAAGGCATAACAGGAAGTTAAAACATTGCACCCGTTTCACAAAAAAAAAAAAATCAAAGAGACCGGTGCTGGGGTCCCCATATCCAACGCTTAAGATCAGCGGGTCTCCCAGGATGGAGCACTGTGCCTCGGAGGTTTGCATTCGGGGCGTTTCGACCTGAGCAAATCCACACAGGTAGCTTCTAACGCAGGAGTCAGACAGATTGGGCAGGTGTCCGCCAAACTGGACGTGATATCGGAAATGAGAAGCGTGGGTAACTGCCCACTGGGATAACGCCACCTCAACTCGAAGATTCCGCAGCAGGACACCCTCCCAGCGAACGACCCCACTGGGAAGGTCAGTTCCACGCTGTGGGAGTAGAGCACGCGAGGCTCGGCGGTGGTTCTCCATTTCCACAAGCAGTTCTATATGTTGGAACTTGGATACTGGAACAAGTGGTAGTGGCCGTGGGAGGTATCTCCGGTGGCAGGCGTGATCCGCCGCTGTGTGTGCAGTCAGCATGTCCCGGCGAATCCATAAAACACGGACAGGGCATGGGTAGGTACGTGTCCACAATCGCGTGAATGCATGCAGCCAGGCTTGTACACCGCGCAACGCGACGTAAATACCGAATCACTGCCGTTCAGTCTGTGAAAATTTCCAGCTTCACCACACTAATCACTGTCGATGCAAGCGCCTGCAGACCATCCCTAATGCCAGTGAGCTCTGCTAGCAGGCTACGGAGGGTCTCGTACACGCAGCGTTGGTTCAAGGCAGGGTAAGAGGGACACGTCAAGGCCGTGGTGTCGATGCAGTCGTACGCGCCGGCATCCACGAAAACCTGGACAACCGGTTGCGTCACAGGCGCCCTGTTAGGGACACCAAGGACGGTGTCCGGGTGCTGATGAAGGCCAGAGGTACGGACATTGACGCTTGTCAGAGGCTTGTTGTCCGACGCCTGATGGTAGAACCGGGCGGCCTAGCGTGAGAAAAGGCTGGCATCGTCTCGGGTGGCTGGCCCATGCACGCGGCTAGAGCGGCCGCCTCTGGAACTAGTCCACGATTCAGCCGGCGGGCGGAATGACGCTGATGAATAATTTCATCGAGCGTGTTTAATTAGGCTTCAGCTTGCAGCTGCTGAATTGGCGTTAAGCGGGGGAGGCCGGTGATGGTGCGCATGGCGGCCCTATTAATCGTCTCAAGCCGATACCAGTCCAGTTGCGACGTGTTGGAACTGTGCCTGGTACACGAGCCTTGGCTGTAATATGGAACGCACTAGGAGACGGGCAATCGTCCAGCAGGCCCCGCCAGACCTCTAAGAGATGCGGGGAACAAAGGTGGAGCAGTTTTCCGGCTTTCTTTCGAGCAGAACGCACCCACTGAGCCGCCAACGCTGAGGTCGATATCTATAAGCCCAGAACCCGAAGGTGTCCGACAATGGGAATGGCGGTACCATTCATCTGCAGGACGATTGGAGATACTGCAAAGGAGCGACGGCCCCAAGCGTAGGCTACTGTCCAGAAGTGCTGCAGTCTTCTCTTGAGAGAGGTTGAGGCCCACATACTCACACCATTTCTGGCAGTCTGTTAACGCTTGTTGGAGGCACTCGTCTTGTCGTGGCAGGTCTGGATGGACTGTTCATACACTAGTGTCACCCGCGTACATGAGGAAATACAAGTCTTGTATAGTGGAAAGGTGCCAAGCTAGCGGCAACAAGACAATGCTAAAGAGTAGTGGAGACAAAACAGACCCTTGTGGTACACCGCGCACTGCTGTAAAGGAGCTGGAACTCCCACCGATGATCCCTGCGGGAAAAGAGGAATGCTGTAGGAAGCGCCGGACAAAGAAAGATTTTGTCAGGGGGGTGGAGACAACTTAAGAACTCTAAGATGTCAGCGTGACTCACATTGTCATACGCCTTGCATATGACCATAGTTATACTCGGTGACAACTTAAAAACGGCACCGGAAGTTGCCGCTGTGCCTTATCACCGTAGCCGGATGTTTCTCCGCGCGGCGCAAGTAGGGCGTTACTTGGAATATTTTGAACATGGCGTGAGCCGTTCCCGTAATTTTTTGGACTTAATATGCTTATAAACGACTCCAGTGCCGACAAACAAACTGCGTGAGACAAGGCAGACGATATCACGCATTCATAGCAAACCCCTTTCAAAACGCGCGCGCACTGACGTCACGGGTCCAGCGCTTTGGCGGAGTGATGAGGCGGTGCTGTTCTTGAGTTGTAACCGAGTATAGCACAGTCCTCACAGGAGAGAACGGCCTTCTACCAAAACCATAGATGACAGGTATTCCAGGCCATCCTCAGTGCCAAGATGAGGCTTGAATCTGATTTGCGGCGGGTGATACCGTTGAAAAGTATCAAGCCACCACTGAAGACGTGTGGCAAGCATCCGCTCTAACAGCTTGCACAGCGTAGATGTCAAGGCGATTGGGCGCAAGTTGCGAAGTTCATGCGTTGCTTTCCCGGGCTTTGGAATAGGGACAATATCCGCCAGAATTCACGATTCAGGGAGTTTACCGGAGAGCCACAAGCACCGTGAGAGCTGGGTCGTCGGTATTTTTGTGCACCTCGTAAGTAATGCCGTCGGGACCCGGAGCAGTCCGTAGTTTAGCTTGATCAATCGCGGCCAATTCAGCCATTGTAAACGGTGACTGGATTCCCGAAATGGCTTCATGAGTGGGCGGTAAGACCACACTGCTCAGCAGGTGGAACGGATCCTGCTTTGCCCCTGGCACGGCATCAAAGGCCAGGAACAAGGCCCGGGCAACATAGGGGGTGAATTGTTCCGCATCCTTGTTTGATGCAATGTAAGCGCTTACTGCTATTTCCGGAGAGCGACTGCCAGATTTCATGGCGCGAAAAGTGCGCTAGACGGACGCCGTTGAAGATGACGGACTGAGAGAGGCGCACCAGTCAAGCCATCGTTGCCTGGGCAGTCTTTTTGTCGTGCCGTCTGTCAACAGCGGCCAAGCGCTGATACTGGAGCCTGGCAGGTATCGACGAAGGGTCCCGGGTGGCAATTACTTCGGCTTGCTTACGTTTGGCCCAGAACTGCAGGAGCTGGAGATCGGGCCTATAGGGCGGGAACGGATGCTGGGACTGAGGATACGGCAAAGCACGCTTGAGCGATCAAGCTTGATCGCTCAAACAGCTGCTTTTCTTGCGCTTGAGCGATCAAGCGCAAGCAAAACAGCGGTTTCATCCTTCGCCTAGTCACGTGGTACATCAACAGCGAGTCTCCGAGTGAGCGAAGTGCTAAGAAAGAAGAGCGCAGCTTGCGCGCAGGTAATTGAACGCCACTTGTGACGAGATAAATGACATTTGAAAGATGTAGCGTAGTAGAGCTTCCGCTGTAAAAGTAAAAGCTATTGTCCAAATGTCTTAGGTCATCCTGCTGCTGCTGGAACACAGTTCGCCAATGGGCATAATCTCTTATTAAACGCATATCCTCTTTACCACTAGCGTACGCAGGGGATTGGTCGGCGCCCCCGTTTCTTCTGGAAATGAAATCCTGTGCACGCCACTGCCCTTTGTACGAAATTTTTTTCCTAACGAGCGGAAAAAGTGCGAAAGATTTGCCGAAACTCTCCGTTCTTTTTTTTTTTTTACCTATTGTTTGGATGGAATGTGGAAGCTTCGATCTATTCCGCTTCATTCACATTTTGTCTCAGCCGTGCGACAGAGCAGGGTTCGTCGAATCGAAGCTCAGACATCGCTCTGAAGGTCCCGGATATACCGCTGTAAAGACGGGTGTTCCGGCTCTCTCCACAGCCAACGTGGGGTCTCGCAAAGAAGTTGCTGGAGAGGAAAGGGCGTCGTGCACCTGTCCATCTCCCAATGAGCACAGCCGTATCGCTGAAACCGGAGCTAGTAACGAAAGAATGCTCTCGCATAAATAAATAAGCGAATGAATAAACAACAATAACAAGAACGATAATAATCATAACAATAATAACAATAATACTAAGCTGGGCAGCAGGGTGCGAGAGGGGCCATATTTTGATACCGAAAAGCCCATCACACGGGCATAGAACCGGGAAAAGTAGAAAGGGAAGAAAAAATGTTTCTAGATAGTTGGAGTTGGGCTTTATTTGACCGTATCGCTAAACTAGCACGCAGCTGAGCAGATGTAGGACCTACAACCCGTCTCCACCCCATTGGTGTCAAATGGAGCTGCCTGCGACCAACAGAGAACGCTGCAGGCACAGACCTCTCGAAATAAAGGAATTCCGTGGCAAGCGCTTCCGGTAAGGCTTGGTTAAAAATCATAATAGTAGCCTATAACTCTACAACGCATCATGAGTCATTACCTATCAAGAGATATCATCCGCCTCATAAATTTTCATACGATTGTAAGGTGCTCCATGATCCGCGTAAAGTAATCGCATAGACTCTAGACGGCTAGAGACGTGATGAATAATTATTTAAAAAAAATTCCGAGAACAATGTTCTCAGAAGAACGCGAGTTGGCAGTGTGCAAAGAACTAGCTGCTGTTTGAGAGAGAAAGCGTGGGAGCCAACATAATGGAGTGCCGGGGAGTTTCTCAACAACAATGTTGCTCCGCTAACGTTGTATAAAGCTTGACGAAAGATTATTAGATGCCCTCTGGAACCGAAGTTGAATATGACGGGTAAAAAGGTATGCACAACCAACAGGAGCTGCATAGCATACTTCGCCCTGTTCAAAACTCGCGCTAAACGACTGGTGATTTCTTCGCAGCCTTTCTTTTTCCATTCTGACGGTTTAAATGTTTAATAAGCATTATCTGCTATTATATATCTTACACATCTGCCAAGAACTTATTTTTTTGCAACTAAACGCGTAGAGTTGAGTAAACCTTGCAAACACATCCTTTAAACCATAGAGTTTCTCAATAGTGAGAAACTCTATGCTTTAAACTTGCATATGACAACCGAGCGTCCGGGTGCAAAGAGCGGAAATGGGGCAAGCAACATTGTTGTGTCAAAGATGGCGCCGCCCTCGGAATGTAATCGTCGGGGAGGTGGCTGCCTTTTAATATTTTGAACTCATCTTATTGCTTTGCACTCTGCCTGTTGGTGAGTACCGTGTCTTCGCTCAGTTTATGCTTATTATTTCGTTGTTACGATGCGTTGGTTCTTTTTACGGACAAAGTGCGTGCGGCTGTCGTACGGACACATAGGCGTTGTCCGGAGCAGCGGACCGTTGAATCTTGGAACAATTGTTATTGATAATTTTGGGCGGCAAAATATAATGCATTCTGCTAAAAAAAAAATAAGGCACATAATTAGGCGATGGGTAATTGAACAATAACATGCACTCAAATGCGGCGGTTCTTTCTTGTAAGGCTGGTTGAATGTCCGCGTAGTCGAATGTTTACCCTTGTTTACGCTTCCGTATGCCAGGAAACTTAAAGTAGCGAGCTGTTTTCCATCAGCAGGGACAGTTTCAAAGAATAAGTGAATCTATGTGCTACATATCGAAAAAAAAAAATTCATAGAAGTGCGCTACTTCTTAACTGTCAACGTCCGTAGTTTGGTTCACGACCGCGCGCCCGTCTTGTTTCGCCGATTTCCAAGTCGTTTGTGCCGTTTTTAGTTGTTTCACTACTCGCTTCAGATTTGCTGACATTGCAATTTTGTACTCGTTTAATTTTTGTTCAAGTCAATTCACGTTGTCTGTTGAGTCATCAATTCCGCGTGACTCATTTACTGAACGCGTAAGGAATGCTATTTACTTTGTTTTTTTTTTTTTTGTTTTCTAACGTACCTGTCTTCTTGCGCGTTGCCACCAGCGGCTCGTTCATTCTCACGTTGCTGTACACTTTTCTCAGAATGACGTCGTTATTGGAATTAGTTGCGTGAGGGGGAAGTTTTGATAGCTTAATTTTCTCTAAGAAAAAATTATTTATTTTTTTCCGAAGTTCTTTTTTTCAAAGGAAACTAATAGCAGGCCATCCGTCGTCGCAGATTACTTAAAATAAAGGCATAATCACGCGCAGTACAATTTCCCAAAAGCGCGCAAGGTGACCGCAGGAGTGAGATATCAATCTCTAGCCCCAATTATCCCCCATAATACAGTCTAGTCCACTTATAGCAATATCCAAGTGCCAAGGAAATCCCATCGCTATAACCGATAATTGTTATAAGAGGGTTGCGCAATAAAAAGACTGAACAGCTCAAAACATTTTATTCGCATGCCAGCAAGGTCGTACTACTACTAATTTGCGGAAAAGAAGCCACAGTCGGTCACCTTTGTTTGCCGCGTGTGAAACTAGCGCAAATCTTTTCCAACAGCATCTATAGGTGCTTCACCTAGCTGAGGTAAATGTCCTTGGCGGAAACAAAGTCCTCGAGGGACTGTGTCACTCATTGGGCCTCCTACGAAGACACTACCTGAGTAGGCTGTGCAACCGCATCATTAGAGTTGTCACTGTTGCACTTTTGGTGCGTAATATCACCGGATTCGATCATTATATCCGATATCGTGGCACTGAAGCATTGTAATCGGTTTATTTTACCATAGAAAGAATACAAAAGTTGACGGTGCCATAGCTGTTCATCGTTATATCCGATATATTGTTATAAACGGTATCGTTATAAGTGGACTCGACTGTATTATCATTAACACCAATAAAAATGGTTCAGTCTAAAAGTAAAAAAGAGGTTTTTAAAAAACGCCTTGAGTTGCACGTAAGTTTAGATGGATCAGTGAGTTAACGTTAGTAGCTCTCTCTCCTCACGACTGCAATGCTAAAATCAGGATTTTGTGTTCATTGAGTCTTTCAGTTCTACATTGCTACAAGCAAAAACAACGCACTGGGCCAGGTCGGTGTCATTTTCAGTAATGATGAGGTGTTAAGCCATGTCATTGAAACCGTTTAGTGGCAAGGTTGTGATCATTATCGTTGTAAAAAGGCTTCACGCCTTAATGTGAAGAAGATTATTGTCGCAAGTGACCGGGACAAGCAGTGAGACTGGGAGGTCGGAGGAGCCTCTTTCACTGACCTCTGCCGTGAAACATGGCGTTGCTCAGTCATAAAGAAAATCGGCCGCAGTGAATACCCAATAGCTACAAGAATGGATTTACACCACTATTGGCCAATTGTTGGTTTCATCTAGTGCACCTGCTTGTAGAAATGGGTGCCTTGCAACTCATTATTTAAATGAACCAAATTAACGTATCCTCATCACAAGCATTTGTTATGCAGTTTACGCGTCGTGTATCTCAGGGGTGGAACAGCTGCGCCTTTTGCGCCATTGAGTGCCAAACTTGTTTGCCTGTGCTATCCTGTGCCAAACTTGTTTATCAGCGCTGACCTGCGCTGCAGAGCCCGAATCAAGCAGCGAGATATGACCGCCATGATGCCCTGTGCACCAAAACTGGGCTGAAGCACTGTGTCTTCGGTTTCAATGCGGTTATGGTTTCGGTTTCGTCAGAGCTTTGAGTGGCTGTGGAAGTTGGATTTTGCTTAGCTGTAAGGCCGCATGCACTCGTCTTCACTTCGGATTGATTTGTGTTGCATTTGCACGGTTTTGTTTGCGAGTGTCGGCCACTGCGCCGCAAAAGAAAATGACCGAAAGTGCATGAAATATTTTTGTGTCGCATCGCAAACAGATTCGCATGAAAGGTTGCAGTTTATTGGAAGTGAACTTACATTCAGCCGAAAATTTTTGACAAGCGTAGCTGCATGTATTGAACAAAAGGGGGTATTGGACGCTTTGCCCTCTCTTTGTAATTCGGTTCGCCTTGGTTGTGAAATAATGACTCATTTTAGCCTGTGGACTTTGAGGTTAACTCTTTGCTTGTGTAGAGTGTGGGCCAGAAAACTAATTATACATTGGAACAAGCTCTCAATACGTAACCAACGGCGTACGTTCGTCGGCTCTCTCAACTTCGTGACGGGCAAAGACAAAGATAATTCCGCTTCGTACGCACTGAAACTGCTGTCCCACAGAAAAAAATGCAAGCAAGCGCCTCCTTTTACACAATGCCGCCGTGAGTTCGTTTAGCACTGCCATGTACCGGACACGAAGCAAGGCCCGTTATCTGATCCCCTTCGACTCTGTGCTTGACTCTTTGAACTGTGATAACGCTGCGCACCCGCTGGTGCCGAAAGTAGCAAACTCTGCATATTGTAAATTTCCCGGTATTGAACAACTGCGTTCCTGGTTTGGAGTAGCTTTTAGTGCATAATATAACACCTGATATAGTAGATAAATTGATTAATTAATTGGCAGGTGGCTGGAACAGCAGCCTGTGCCGTTCCCCTGCCAAACAGACTTTCTGGCTGCTCCTTCCTGCTACTGAAAGCACTTTTACCGGCTCCCAGGACCGCTCCCAAACCCATGTACCCTGTTTCACCCCTGGTATCTGAGCAACTCATCTTACCTATCACCATGTACAGGCATGGCCACTGTTATAAATAACATGGAGCACGTAGCCACGTTTTGCGTAGTGCCGTGGCGGTCGCCGAGGCAATTGTGCGTCACGTGCGCAATCAGAGCCAGATGCGCAGATAGCTGTGTGTCGTCTGCTACAGTTCCTCCTCACTTCACCTCATACTGCGAAAGTACACAGTATAGCCACGGTGCAGTAGCAAAACGCATGTCAACATAGTTATCATAGCACACACTGCTGCACACGGAGAATTTTAAATGGGAACTGCACTTCCGGAGGGTCATTTTAATTACTGAGGTTTACTTTGAGCAGTTTTGTCATGGCAAAGAAAAAAATCTCAGGACAAGTAATGTTGATTTCGTAAATCCATGCTTCAGATTTATTTAACGATAAATTACAAAATGTTTTAAATTTTTGGGTGCATCTTTCATCATTGCCTCGATACCTCAGTTTGAATACTTTAACGAGCACGTGGCTGCAGTGCTTTACAATTGTGCACGCGACTTTGTGAGTTTGCACATCGCTACTGTCATCATCATTATCATCAGCCAGCATCTACGCATTCCCACTCTACGGAATGGGGCTGTTATCTTGTGATTGCCGCACCTTAACCATCCACCAATGCGTTACCAAATTAAGAAAGCAAGATGAAAGCCTCGGCGGTCTACGGCACGTCAAATAGGTGTTCTTTTGGTGTTGCCTTTTCTCTAGTTAAAAATGTTTATTAAAGTCTGTTACCCTTAATAACGTTTATCTTGCCTGCACATTACATGTCTACGATTGGACACGACCGAATTTCTTCTACTTAATTTCTACTAGGAAACGATGAGATGTTTACGATTAACACGCGAATTTATTAACTTATCTTTGTTGAATGTCACACGGCTATCATGGCTCCATTGCGAGTCGCAAAGGGTTAAACAGAGCGCCGTTGCTGCAGTGCTTTTGCTCAAGAGCACAGGCGGCGAAGTGGGAGGGACCATAACAGACAACGTGCAGCTGTCTTACACTTTTCTTCAGGGCACTGATTGCGCACAGAGTGCCTCGAATGCAGCTCCACATTATTCCCTGCGCTCTGTTAGGGTCCCTTGCGCAGCGCAGCCACACACTCCATGTTACCTACAACAGTGGTCGCGCTTTAACAGTGGTCGCGCTTGTACACCTTTCTACAACCCATGCAGACAGTTGGCACACCTTTGCTAATGCGTTCCGAAGTACATCAAAGGGACATAGATTGCCGGAAGGTATCCCTCCTTGATCTTGGCTTCCTGTCTGTCCAGTTGCTGTGTTCCCTCATGCGATCGTGGTTCTTGTTGTTGCAGGCCACGGCTACTATGGGCCGAGAGGCAGGTGCTCGATACCACAGACCCTGCAAGGGGAGTGGTACTCCAAGGAGGCTGGCGACGACACATACACGACCATCGACGACAACCGCATGTCCAACCGGGGCAACTGCCTGCACCTTGTCAACCGCAACAACGACAACTTCACCATCATATTTGAGAACAAGTAACGAGTTCTGTCTGCACTCTGTTCTGGTGGGAATGTGGGGCTTAAGTGTGGATTGGCTTGTGAGTGTCCAATGTGCGAGCTGTTGAATATGCTGGCGTACCACATAACCGTCAAGCTCAAAGGCAAATGTTTATGAGGGCACTGCCAACATCGCAACCATACCTGTGGGATTCGGTGGCCTTGAGAACGCATTGACTTCTTTAGGCATGCTGCCAATTCCCCATGGGAATCTCCTGGGAGAGGCATATACACAGAGCGAGAGAGTGTGCAACTTTACTCAAATGAGAAAAGTCATACGAGTTCTCAGTCGAGGGCGCCATTGAAGCAACCCGCCGTTTTCACCTCTGCACCTGTCTGCTGGGAAAGAGCTGGCGAGTTCTCTTTCCTCTCTGCCCTCAGGATACAAAGAAGCCCTGGGATTTACAAAAAAAAAAAAAGAGACTTTCGTACAGATTGGGATTGTGATGTGGCAAACAAGAATCGTCAGGAGATCGAACTACTGCCTGTACAATCGACTGCAGGAACATTTTCAGTTATTGGCACCGATATGGCACAGATAAAAAATAAATCATGTTTGAACTCTTCTGTAGGTTGATAAAGCACTGTAAAGGGACACTAAAGGGTGGAAAAAAGTTGGCCTGTATCAATGGATTACGTTGCCGAGAATCTGAATACACCATTCTCGCAACTGGCAAGTGTCTAATAAGGCACAAAACGCCAGAAACGTGAAAACAGGAGATGCCACTCTGTACGCATTCGGGTACTACGGTTGGTGACGTCACAAAAGTGGTGAACAGCGAGAGCCCACTGCAGAAGCTTTGATAGATCGTTTCCGGAAATCAACAGTTCTTAAGTGGTTCAGCACGGGATATAAACGTAAACCAAAGCTTTCTGTGAGCTCATCGTAGCGTAAAAACACACGCTACAGCTTTAATACACTGCGAGGCAGGCTCTTCCCTCACGATTCAGTCAACCATCACATTTCAGTTTTCGTCGTCGAAAAGCATTGGCGCAGAACTAGCGAAGAACTACGACAGTGAGCTTCTGCAAGCAATGTACCTGGCAGAAAGCAGCTAAAGTCTCTCGATTAGAATCGGCAAAAGGAACAAGACGCACTGCAGGTGGTTAAACGAGCCGCCCGAGCTTCCAATCTCCTCCTCTTTGCATGCGGTGGAGTAGGAATAGGGAAAGGCGTAACACTTTATTTAAAATGTTGCTATCGGTAAAGTGCTCCCGGTTCGAACATATTCGCCCGTGAAATGAACTTACTGCAAGTGGTTAGCTGACCAAGCCGCCCATTCGCCTCGAGCTACCGCTGGTAATCCGCAAAGTGTGCATCACTCTGCATGGGCAATATAACGACTACTGGACACGGTTAGGTTCGCGTTGCGTGAGAGAAGATAGTGTGAGACGGCTGGGATCGCCAGAAGAGGTGATATAAAGGCGCCAGCCTGAACAACGCCACCCGGGAGCCCAGGACGCTATGCTTGATATTCGAAACGGCCCTTGTTACTTTAGAAGCAGCTTCACCGCAGCCCTGCATGCTCGCAAGCCGGCTCAATGGGGGTCTGGGATGCCGGAGTAGGCGAGAACGCGGGCCGCTCGAGCATCGAAGCGCGTTTTTCACTCCGTCGGTGAAAAATAAAAAGTCCAAGCCAGCCTCCGTGGACAAAGAAAAATTGCCGTAGTAGACCAGTGTGCCGCCGCGCTTTATGCAGCCGCATGCTGTTTTGCTCGTGCTGCTCTGCGCCGCCGCCCATGTCCCCAGAGTGATTGAGCGCGCCGCCGGCGATTCGCTCCTATTTTGTGACACTGTTGCTGCGTCATGAAAAGATGGAAGCGGGTGCAAGAAACGTCAGCTTTATTTACTTATTTCTCAGCAAGTGACACATCATTGCTGGTCAAACGAAAGCCACGAGAGCTACAAAACATACGATATTTCAGTTGAAATAAAATTTTATTCAGCCTTTTAGTGTCGCTTTAATAATTATTGCTGATTGTGCACAGTTTGCTTTCAACAAGGCTTAAAATACCCTACAAACCTGTGATACTAGTAGATTTTTGCCCGGACTGTTCTATTCAGGCACATAGCCAGGATTTTTTTTCAAGGGTAGCTAAGGTTGTCTTCGAGCCTCCCCCCCGAAAGAAAAAAAAGTTGTAAAAAAAAAAAAAAAAAAACTATAAGGGAGACTACACACATAGGGCTGTCTTTTTTTCTTTTTCATTATTATTATTTCACCAGTTTTTGCTACGCTGTACACACCACTTCCATATCAAGTTGAGATGTCGAAGAACGTTCTGGTGTGTGTTTACCTTCAGAAACAGGATGCTCTTGGCAGTTAACTGTCGCGGTGGTCAAACATTGCCAGCGTGTAGGAGATTTTGTGAAGGCAGAAAAAAAAAAAAAATCTGTGGCAAATTTTAAGTAGCTGCTTTGGTGTTTGCTATTTGATTTGAATCGCAAATATCTGGTACCTGTTACACGGGATATTAATTTATGCAGTTTTATTTTCTTTTATGCAGTTTGTCATTTCATCGCTATACAGTGTTTCCAATGAAGTGTAGGGAATACTTGATGAAGCTAGGGCTTTGTTTCGAAGGAAGTAATTTAGGCATAGTCCGGCTGCTAATATACACAATTTTTTCAACGAATCAGTCCTCATGAATTTTTTTTTCTGTAGCTAAGCATAAATTAAAACTGAGATTTTTCTTTCAGTGACTGCTACTACTGCGTGCGCATTTTCGTGCGGACATTGAACGTTCTGGAAAAAATAGAAAGTGAGTCATCTTTCTCTTTTTCAACCTTGCGCAATTTTGTGCGGCTCGGCGACGTCGTCTCTCATTTTGATCTGGTGTCTGAGAGGGGGAGAGGGAATAATAAGCCATACCTATTGGGTATCATCATCATCATCATCATCATCATCGTTAGTTCTTTGTATAATTAAATAATAATAATAATAGTGTTACAATCGCATCATAGCACTTCATTCAAATTTGGAAGAATGTGGGATGCTAAGTGCGCCGAGCAATTCGTGCCAGTTTTTCTCTCATGTAATTTTCTCACAATTTTTTACCCTTGAAAACTCAAAACATTGGCTACGAATTGCACCATGGCTGCCAGTTGTGTTTTGCATTTTGGCTGGGACAAAGTAAAAAGGGGAAAGACAGCTGCATGGTCACCACGCTAAAAAGGTGCCATTTACTGCTGGAATTATGCGCCTTTGTTATGGCACCTCCAACTTGGGAAGTTGCTTTTAAAAGTGTTAGATGCCATGTTATTACCCTTAGCTGTTGTTGAGAAACGGCCTCATGCCGAAACTGGTTCTCTTTGCAGCCGGCTGTGTCAACCTCAATGACAATGAGATGCCGGACATCAAGACTGTCTGCCGCACGCTTGACGTGAACCAGGAGCTCATCACTCTCTTCTGTGAGTGCTCTTTCTTCATTACTTTTTTAAAGACGTTAGTCTTTCTTGGGCTACTTAAACACAGAAATTTCGGTCTGTCTGTCTGTCTGTGACTCTATTCAGCCACCCACCCAAAGTGAAACTGAGTCTACACAGTAGTCCTATATACCCACAGCCAAATCTAAACGTCTAAGTCTGGTGGCATTCTTCATACCTGTCAACATTGTAAAACAAGAACAAGACATCACACAAATGTGAGGCAGAAAATCAATTCATAAGTGATATTTGCAGTGTTTTTTTATTAAATAAATTCATGGATGCTCGGTTTTTGCGATATCAAATGAAATACTACATCAACTGCAGAAAATCGTCGCCTGCTTATAGCTCCTGGCGGAGTCTTAAGAAATCAAGTCGCAACAGTAACGAAAGGTTCCACGAGATAGGTTCCATGTTCGACTGGGAATGCGTGCGGAGCAGGTCAATGTGGTTCTACAAACATTGTAGTAGGCTGCCTCGAATCACGCGTTTCTCCGCCGTGCGGCAGTGCTGGCATCGAGGCATCCTGCCTGGAGCAGTGGAATGCAGTAAATTTAAATTGATTCGAGCGAACCTCTAGCATGTTATCTTGGGAGGAACGAGACGGGAGAGGAACAGCATGAGACTTGAGTGTAAAAGAGAAAGGAGGCGTTAACATAACAGGGGCGGCAGTTGACCCGTCTTTCGTCGACATTTGCAACGAAATGAGCAGATATGTGGCCATTTTTTTTTTTTCATTTTATGTATGCAACTTTCTTTTCGGTAGGCATCAAAAAGCCACGTGTATCAAAGGGGCCAGTAACAAGAAGCAAAAAAAGTGATTGTAGACATCATAGAAATAGGGTTGTTCGTTTTCGGGTAAACCGTGATTTTACTTGATTCTTACATCCCGAACATGTTTCAGGAGGTTCGGGTTAAACCCGATTTCTTCTTGAATAAACCTTTCCAAAGGAGCGATCTGCACAATTGTGGCCTGATGTTCCACTGTTGTCAACCAGCACTTGCTGGAAGCAAGCCCCACAAACACACCTTCCGAACTCATTGGGTATTGAAGTTGCTCGACCGCCCGCAACCTCAGGCTGGAAAGTGCTACGCTGACATTGTTGTGCCCAGCTAATATAAGCTGTGTTGTCGAGAGAACCTTCTCCCAGTTGAGATACGCTTGGCGATCAGACAGGGCTCGAACGAAGATTGACTATTAGTTGCGCAAGCAGACCACAATAATGCATGTAAACAAGGATGAGGGAACAATCGATGACCAGCTTTTTTGTGGATACAATGTTTCATTTGTTAGAAGTTATCAGTACTATAACCTTTCATTATTTAGTCCTTTTCCAAACAAAGGCCAAATTTCGGAGAGCATTTTCAAAAGAACCCTGAAGTCGTCCCCCTCCCCCCCCCCCCCCCCCCCTTCCTGATTACCAGCTTGAAATAACGCCAATTTTAATGCGTTAGCGTTAAAAAGCTCGTGATACTTTCTAAAGTAAACTGAGTGTATTAAAATAAACTTAGTGCATCTGTCGATTTAACCCAAATTTCAGAATGGTTGCACAAAACACCCGATTTCTCCCCGAATATCAGTTCGAAAAATAGCACCTGATTTTTACCCCCCGAATTTGGAAAAATATAAAACCCAAAAATGAACAAACCTCACACATAAAGAAATGACCTAGTGGTGACAAAAACGCATTGTATGTGGCCTTTCCCCACAAATGCTTTTCGAAGAAAGCAAGAACGTTGGTGGGTTTTAACACTTTGAGAAGCTTGTAACACATTAATCCTGCACCGCGACGTATCGTTGTGTAAGCGTTACCAAATGACACCCGGTACGGCTTCTATTTCTTTTTTATCTCGCCCTCCGCAGCGACGAACCCGACGTCCAAGAACTGCCGCTCGAGCCTGGAGGGCGTGTGGAAGTTTGCCTACCGCAACATCTACAAGTTCACTGGCGAGTGCAAGCATCCAGACGCCAACATCACCGCCTGCCAGATGCCTGGCACCCAGTTCTTCATCGTCAACCAGCAGTTCACCATCAACTACAAGCAGTGCGAGGGCATGCAGGAGGCCGAGGAAGGAGGTGGGCGGCAGTTTTTGCGCTTCTCGCTGGGACAGGTGTTGCCTGGGGAGCGTTCGAGCCCCTTTTAGGTGAAAGAGGTGTGCATGGGCGTGGCATATGCAGAAAGTAAGAGCACAATGAGCACTAGGTAACTTATGGCGCTATCTTTTTGGCATGTGTCGCAAAACGTGGCAAACAGACTGGAGTACACAGACCGACAACAAGTTGCATGTAATTTATTTATTCATTTGGATAAGTGCCCGCAAACAGCATGATGCCTTCAGCATGGTGCACAGACTAAACAAAGGAAAGGAGAGGAAAGGAATATGTGTACAATAGAAAAAGAAGAGCGTAAGAAATGAAAATAACATCAACGGAACAAGCATTACATGGCTGACACACACGACTCTGCAACGCAAAAGAACACACTCGGGCTTTAGGCATTTTTAACAGCTCGGACTGTAATGTAACAGTCAATTTTTAACAGCTCGGACTCGGGCCGTTACAGTCAAAGATACTCAGATCAGGTGCTTCAAGTGAGTTGTAAAGGAGTTGCATTCTCTGGATAGGACTTCTATGACTGACGGCAGGATCAAATAGTGGTGAGGAACGGCATCGTGTGGGGACATGCAAATTGATGGAAGTCAGCAAATTGGCAGAGTCAACAGCACCGTGAATGAGCTTGTGAAGAAAGCACATATCGAGGAGTGTTCTTCTGTCACTCAGTCTGCTTAATCCAATGTGGTCAGGTATTCTGTCGTACGTGTAATATATCCTCCTGAAAAGGTAACGATCATAATAGATTCGAACAAATCTCATCTGGACTCGTTCCAGAGACAGTGACAAGTATTGAGGAACAGAGTTCCATACAGCCGAACAGTACTCTAACCGGGAACGCACAACAGGCCGAAAGAGGGACAAATAGCTGGTAGGATCAGTGAACTCTTTTGTGACACGTGTTAAGAGCTCAAGAGACTTCATTGCATCACTGCCTGATCTTTCAGTGTGGTGTTTAAAACTTAGTGATGAATCAATGGGCACTCCCAAGTCCTGTACTGTCGACACTCGAGTAATGGAGCCCCTATGCAGCTCATACAAAAATTGAATCGGCACCTGTCGACGATGGTATGATATCACATTTGTCTTGGATGGGTTGATGTGAACCATATTTGCAGACCACCATGGTGAGACTGTGTCGATGTTATGTTGTAGAAGAGAACACTCGCCAACCCTGTGTATAGGCTGAAAGATATTAATGTCATCAGCAAAAGGAGCATTTTGGAGTGTTGCATGAGCTCAGCCAAGTCATTGATAAAAATTAAGAACAACAGAGGGCCCAGGTTGCTTCCCTGAGGCACTCCAGAAGTTGACCGAAATTCACCAGAGAAACAGCCTGAGACTCTTACAACGTTTGCACGGTTAGACAAATAACTTTCAAAAATCAACAAGTACGTCTTACAAATTCCATAGTGATCCAGTTTATGCAACAGCAAAGCGTGTGACAGTGTCGAATGCCTTGGACAAATCGAAGTAGATTACATCAATTTGGTGTCTTGAATGTATGGCAGGGACTACTTTGCTAAGAAAAGCTCACAAATTTAATTTGTCGTAGGTGAATGATGAGGAATAAAGCCTTGCTGTTGTGTACACAGTTTCTAAGAGACGTAAGAGTAAAGGCAGCTGTACAGAATAAGCTCCAGAATCAGTGACACAAGTCGATAATTGACCACAAGAAAAGGGTCGCCAGACTTACATATGGGCGCAACAATTGAGTGTTTCCAAAGGCATACAGAGGTTGAAGATATGTCTCGATATGGGTTTAAGTATTGGTCCCCAGCCCTTACCAATGAAGCTAGGGATGCCGTCATGGCCACATGATTTTTTTGGCTTTCATTTTCCTTAGGGGCTTCACGGATTTCCGTCTCTGTAACTGCGTTGCTGCCCAGGCCGTCTGCCTGTAAGCTCTTATCTGCATAGTCAGTGTTGCCAGTAGTAACGGCTGAAAATAAAACCACGCTTAGGACAATACATTACTGACTCGCACAGCAAATTCATCGAAGTTGCCCTAGTTAGATTACGGGTAGGCCACACACATGCAACATACTCCCACCTGCTCGCCGGCTCTCCAAGGCCCCTAAGCAGCAGGTAGTACACCTATCCATAATTCACATTCTAATCGAATTTAAGGCACTAGATGCAACACGGCGCAAACACTTTCCCCAGCTCTACAGACAACATAAACCAACCACTCCACCCATCGCTGCTTTTGTCCGACGGTCGCATGTTTTCTGTGAAGCGCGTCTTCAGAAGTTAAATTTTTGGACCTCATGTCATACCATGCATACCGCAACATGGCCGTCTACACCATCCATCCTCATTGTCTTTTATTGAATTTTACTTTTGTTCTTGACTGAGCGATTTTTAGTGTTTACATTTTCACATCTCTCATCTGAGCACTCTCTTGGCGCTCTTTGCCCCACTTGGCCTTGCACCGGTAACATCCAAGCATCATCATCTTTTTGGTGTTTCATGTGGGGCGGATGGGGCATGTCGTGAGTCGACTGCACTAAGCGGCAGAGTTGATGTCAAAGCAGAGTATAGCAGTGGCACTCATTCCTAACAATATAGTTGCTTTACATTTGTGGTCCAAAAAGTTGTGCCAGCTCTAATTGCATCTATATATTGGGTGGGAGAGATCGTCGCCATGAATCCACGACATTCAGATCCTAGAACGGTATTTTTTTGGAGCTGTTCGGCACTAACATTTCACAATCGATCAACCTAACACGGAGCAAAATGCAATGTTGTAGCGCCTGAGACCCTTTTACTGGTTGTGAATACATGTGGGCTTCCTGTTTTTCCCCTCCCCTCCAGAGGTTCAGTACAAGTGCCTGGGCGACTGGTACATCGGCAAGGACCATTATTTCGCTGTCATGAATACACGTGAAAGTCGTATAGACGAGAAATACCGCTGCTTTGTAAGTTGTCCTGCTTTCCTTTTATACTCACCTTGCCAGTTTACTTACTCGTTAAGGAAAACAGAAACGAGACAACAATTTACTTCCTTATTTAACTCTTTCGTGACCGCGCCACAGGCCATCGTTCACGGGGTGAACGAGGATTTTCAAACCTCCCGAAAAACTAAACGGTGCTATTGGGACAACTAACGCCATCTGGCGTGTTCATTGGAAACCCCTTTCTCAGTTTTGTTGCTTTTGAGTGGGTAGACGGCGTCGCGAGTGAAATTGGAAACCAAGGTAGCGGCAAGTTGTGCGAAAATCGCGTCCTGTTTCACTGCGCGCTCTGCAAAGGCGGACAGCAGTTTCAGGGGCTTCGGCCATTGCTGCTGCTGATTTTTTTTTTTACTCCAGCAGTAGTGATGACTCCAGCAATGGTGTGGATTCTTCAGATTTTAGTTCTGATGAAGACTATCCTATTTAACTCTTTGCGTACCGGGCGAAAAGGGCCGTTTTTTGTGGGTTCCGGTAATGTTTTTTTTAATGAAAAACCTGTTTAGTGAAAAAATGTATAAAGCACACGAAAATGAACCTAAATAGATTCTCTTTTTAATGATATAACTTTTATGAAATTGTAAAGAGAGAAAAAGCAAAATAAAAATTGTCATATTAGACATTTTGGGCAGTTTTAGCACAAAATTGCAGAAACGCTCTTTATAATTTCAAAGCAAAATTTTTAGAAAAAATTCTGGAATATACAAATGTTTTCTGCATTTCTTAACAGTGTTCTCTAAAAACATCAAAGCGCTAACTTGAGCGGTTTCTGAGCTGCAAAAATTTGTTTACAGTGCTTCAAAACCATGGAGAAAAAAGCTTTTTTCGATTGTTTTAGGTAAAGATTTTTATTGAAAAAACTCCGTTGTCGATGCAGCAGTGAGTCTTGGCCAAAGGATGTGGAAACCCTGCAGATAAGATAGAACCATGCGTGACACTGATAAACCTCGCAAACCGTCAGCGGAGCACTCAAAGAAAACCGGCTACACATAGAGAAACAAGCCGCTCGCTTACCTGTTGGCGGCCGCTGATGTTCCGGGCTGGTTGTCGTCATCGTCACTGTCAGAACTCAAGTCTGACAGATTGAAATCATCGGAAGAGTCACTGCTGCTAGTAAAGTCCCGAAAATCCACCGAAGATTGAGTAGAATCTCGCGATTTGCGGTGTTTGGGAGCACGCGCCGAGCTCGCGGGGGCGCAGCCATCTTCTGCGGCAACTACACCGGGTATACGCTACTCCCGGCGGGCTTTAAACACCGCCACCTGGCTCAAAAAATACGAAATACACAGCAAATGAAAGCTTATTTCTTGTGCTACAGGGTAGATGGCGCCAAACGTTTCAAAGCGCCCGGCGCGACTTTCAAATCAGCGTTTGAAAATTCCGATCGATTTCGATCGCTCATGATTGAAATCGGGCGTGCGGTACGGAAAGAGTTAACAGCCTCAGATTTTTGCAGGGACTTCACGCTGTATATATATAGAAAACATGCCTAATATCTGGCGACTGTGGTATTACTTTCATGTGTAGGGTCTGGACAACGTGCGGTGGGGATATTTTGTCAAATGCACCGTGCCATATGCGAACCCCCAAGATAGCCTGGTGCTCGTGTAAAATTAGCACTGCAGAGCGACGTGTGTGCTGCTTCTCAAGAACGGCAACTTTTTTTTCTCGTTTTTTACCGCAGCAGTAATAAGGATTTTGTATGAAAACACAAACAAGCATGCTTGGATGCATATTTTAGAGAGACCGACTGACTCTCGAGTGGCTTCCCAGAGTAGCACAGCCGTCAGGACCGTTAGGTTGGTGGGCCTGCAAAAATGCAGAATTTGGTGCACAGCGTTGATGTATGTATCAAATCATAGCTTAGGAACGTAGAAACATTTCGTGTATCTTAGAATTCCTAAAATAATTTTTAGGCTCAGTAAAGGTGCCTATTTGTGTTTTGTGTATACTTCTTTCTGCATTTTTTTTTTTGTTTTGTTGACCAATAAACTGTCAATAACCACACCTTTCACAAAACTGATGTTATGAGTTTTAAAGAGAGATCTATACGCTACAATTTCATGCATAGCCATGCTAACTGTGTCCAGTGGCTCAAGAGAAAAAAAAAAGTTTTCTGGAAGCACTCTACATTGGCCATTTTTCCGTGGTTGCGAAAGAGTTAAGGAAAACGACACAAAAAAACAAAACAAAAGTGGTCTTTTTTCTAGTTTGGCAGTCAACAAGTTTTTGCAATTAATTTAAATAATTGTAATTGATCAATTATAATTAACACACTTTTGTAATTGGAAATAAAGTGAAATGAAACACAAACAAGTTATGGTCGTACCAAAGTTGCGGACAAGCCCTTGGCTTCTGTTCTGGCTGGGAATTCGTTTATCAACTACAGTATAGCCCACTTATAGCGAACCTGGGTATAACGAAATAGCGGCTATAACAAACAAATCTTCTTTTACTGTTACCATTTGTATACATAGATTTTGTGTCCAGATATAGTGAAAGGCGGATATAATGAAGGGATTTCAGTTTCCCGATGTTTTCGTTGTAAGCGGGCCTCAACTGTCCGTAGTAAAGTGGGCTCACAGAAGAGCGGAACAGTCTTGCTTCTGGCCTTGTGATAGGCCCAATTAATCACGTATTATATGTCGCCGTGCATATTGGTCTCTTCATCAGTTCCACAATAGTAGACTTTGAGAGCTTATTCAAAGTAGGAAGTGCGAGAGGCTTACTTGCCTTGAATGTTACTGCCTGAGCTCACTCCCTTCTCCCTGTTTGGCCTGCAGCTAGCCAACAGAGACGACGACATCTTCCTCGGCATGTCCATTACAACCGGAATGCTCCTCGCTTGAAGACACCGCAAGAGTCGCCGGAACGTTATCGTTTGGAGCAAGGTGAGCTCGAAATTTGCGCTGAATGGTCTTGTCTGGGTGCGGCACACTTTCCTCATTTCTTGGAGCCCCTGTAGCTCGTACTGTCGGAAGGCGTTTGCGAGTGGATGCAAGAGCTGTTGCCTCTTTCTCTGTCCGTATTTTGTTTGTACCATCGTACAGGGATGTAATCGAACAGGGGTACCGTATTTACTCGTGTAATGAACCCACTCGCGTAATGAACCCTCCCCCCACTTTTATTCTTGAGAATTTACTATTTTGTCACTTTGAATAGAAAATGCAGTGAGGATATGCTTTTATCTCAGCATGGTTCCTGATGCCGTAGACGATCGCAGCAACTTGATATCACGCTACAGTACGCGCAGAAATGCTAAAAACGCATTCCAGCAAAAAGAAATCTCAACGGTAGCTGGAGACGTGAGCGCGAATGCTGTGGCTCACAATTTAAAAATTGCGCGCTTCCGTAGCGCCACCTGCTGAACACAAAACAGACCTTCTTGCGCCATAGAAACGTTGCGGCGTGCGAACAAAGCACAAAACGTACTCCGCTCTCCTTCCCTGCTCTTTGCTGTACCGGCTGGTTCTGGCGGCGTGCGAACAAAGCGCTAAACGTGCTCCGCACTCCCCTGCTCTTGCTGTTCCGCGGTTACGCTTCGTAGTTTTGTTGTTCAGCTGTGTTCCGACCTTTTTTTGGGCTCCTGGAGCGCGCTGTACGATGGGCTAGTACGCGAGCTACACAGCGGTTTTAAACTGAAGGTGGTGGAGCTTGCGTTCATGCACCTGGAAACCGCGTGGCTGGGCGGCACTTCAGTGTCGACCCAGTGCGTGCGAGACGTTTTTGGGCGGTGAACAGGTATCCCCGTGTGTTTTGTGGCCCCAAAGAAGAGAAGCTTTCCGGTCTGGGGAAAAAAAAGTTTGAGTGACTTGACGGCGCGGAAGATGGTGCGCTGCGGGCCAACAACGAATGTGAAGCCGCAAGCGACTTGAGTGAGGACAGCTCCATGGCGAGTAGGGGGCCACTAGCATGCTGGAAACAAAAAAGAAATTTGATTACATAATTACCTACACGTTTTTACAAAAATGGTAAGGCTCTGATTAGCGCTTCTCTTTGCAGCTTTATTGTATGAAATTTCAATTTTTAAAAGTCTGTTAAAATTTTTTCCCGCATAATGAAACCCTTCCCCCCAAATTCATACCTAATTTTCTGGAAAAAAAAGTGAGTTCATTACGCGAGTAAATTCGATATATCGAGATATTGTCTGTATCGAACTCGTAAATTATCCCCATGAAAATTCTGTGTAAAAGTATAGGAATTTGTACGTTTATATCGAACTGTATTTTTACCCCTGACATTGGATATATCGAATGGTGCACGGCCTGGTGCGCTCTTTGGCGCTCGCTGCGCCCCTGAGTTCCGAGGTCGCTTAGCAAACGAAATCGCGCTTTCGCTGACCCCTGACAGAGAGAGACACCCGAAAAGCTAGGAAAATGTGAGAGTGTAAGCGAGGGAGGCTCGAACTGTCCTCTGGCTGCAATGTTCTCCGACTTGCCAAACAGCTTTCCTTTTTTTTTTCTTTTTTCTTTAATTCGGCTGCCGAGGTATTTATTAACAAAAGCATTGCCAACAGTGCCTACACACCCGGGCCTCTGTTATGAGGAAATGGTACCATACAAATGGGCACCCACCCCCCCGTATTGCTCTTATTGCTAACAAAACATATCGTTTGACCTCTACCACCTCTCGTGTGTGTGCAGTCCTTTCGCACTCCAAGGACAGGACTTGTTCCATCACTTTCCTTCAGACATGGACACATTACAGCCCCCAAATCACAACATACATTTTCTGGAGGAAGCACTAGGCAGTTACGGTGTACAGAGTGGTGGCCTTGCGAGATTAGCGTAACCTGGGGGTGACTAGCCATCCCAAGAAGAGTCTTAAAATGAGAGCTTAAAGAGACATTCGATTGCGTGATGAAGACCGGTGCTACTCCCCCATCCCTTCACTTCCCATTCCCTGCACACGGCCTCCAGGCCTTCCCTTTCCTCCAATAAAGGTTTGAATCAACCAATCAGTTGGCTGCGTATGATCTCCAACTTGCTAAAACGCTTTTTTTTCCTTCTCTCTCTCTCCCTGTTTCTGTCTTCTCCCGCTGTCGCCTTGGAAAAGTTGAGCCAGAACTAAGGCGCCGGTGGCCTCTTCCTTCCTTTGCATTTTATTGTTGTTGTTGCTCTTTCATGAATTTTGCCAAGCAAATTTCAAAACACAGCCCACACCTTTCGCACATCGCTGTTTCCCTCGGAGTTGGCCATCACCAGCGCTTTGTTGGAGTCCGTTCAGAGAGCCTTAAAATCGTTATCATCAGAGTTCAAGGTTCGCACAGTTCCTTGAAAACCTTGAAAACCCTTGAATTTATAAGTGTAAATTTCAAGGCCTGGAGAGTCCTGGAATTTTTAAAGGGTCCTTCAAAACCCGTGATTTTTTCTGGATAGAACCAATGGCATTATCTTTTCACAATAATTTAAAGTGTTTGTCGTAAATTTTAGGTGTTACAAATGTAAAGAAACACTGTAACAATCAAGTTTTAGTGTATTGCGTGAAATTACGAGTTGTGGATTCTCATTATTACGAGGCAACATTGGGAGCAGCACTCCTCAATAGAATTCATGTCACGATACAATCCCGTGAAAGCCGGCTTCTGTTCTCTATCTTGCATGTTCCATCTAGTCTGTAGCGGCCTTTCATTGCATGCTTGCTGTGCCTCATACGCTCCATATGCATTTGCTTTTACGTGCAAATGGTGGACGGGTACATAGTTCATCCTGCCTTGCAGCAACACTTGCTGAGTTAATTTCAGCTGATACTCTTGTTGACTTAGCAGGAGATGCAGGCAACATTAACTAAGTTTTGAAATCAAGCAGCCTCAGCATAACACCAAGAAAAAAGAAAAACCTCTAAATATAAACTATGAAAAAAAAAATTAAGCTGGGGGAGCATTCATGAACCCATAGCGCCTATCTAAATGTGCATTAATATTCTTAGGTATTAGGCAATATCAAAATTTTGCATTGTGTTGAGAAAGTTATAAATAATTCCAGATAAAACATAAGATGGCGACCTTGAAAATGTGTTTTCTGGTCCTCGAAAGTCCTTGAAAACCCTTGAATTTTTGCTTTTGAAGCCCGTGCAAACCCTGGAGTAGTTGTGTTGCGTGCACATTGTTCTTGTTTTGCGTGTGTGTTGTGTGTGGCGTGCAAAGGTGCAGTGGACTGCTGGAATTTTCTAGTTCTGCACACGTCATGCATGCGTCTCACAACACTTGTGACTGGATGCTGAATAATTTGAGGTGCTAAACAACGGGGACCAGGAGAAACACGTAGACACAGACAGGCGCCACTTCCGACGAAACTTATTAGTGAAAAACCCTAGGTTAAACAACTGTTTTGGCATTAGGAAAAACGTCACACTAACAACGTGTGCAAACCTACGCGTGTCCGTCTACGAACTCGAGTTCTTTGAGTGATAATGCGACTGACGGTGTACTGATGCACTTGTTTCCCGCCTTGTGAATGAAAAGATAAGCAAGGAAGAGAGACTCTGGAGGCGTACTTCATTCACAAGGTGGGAAGCAAGTGCATCAGTACACTGTCAGTCGCATTACCACTCAAAGAACTCGAGTTCTTAGACTCAAAAAAAAGGTTTAGACTCAAAGGACACGTGTAGGCTTGCACACATTGTTGGTGTGACGTTTTCCTAGGGTTTTTCACTCAAATTATTCACTATGTTCAACCAACAAGCCCTGGTCAGGCTTTTGTGACTGGATGGGGTGAACAGACGTGGAAGCAATGGCCGCTGCAACCGCAGACAGCATCAAGAAGTGCAAGAACCTGGACTTTGCGGCACAGCTGAAAGCCATTTAGCGTGTTGAGGGGGGAGAGAAAAATTCAGTGGTGGCACTGGCAGACGACTTCGGGATTCCGCGGAACACTCTGAGTACCTTGTTAAAAAACAAAGCGAACATAAAGGCAAAAGCGGTGGAGCAGTGAACGCCTGGAATTTGTTGTGTGCACGCTCCTGACCACAAGAAAGTTGGAAAGGCTCTCTATGCATGGTTTCTAGCATGGGCCAGGAGCATTCTGGTGGATGGCTATGGCCAAATGGTTTGTCGCTCCACTCGGTGAAGATAACTTCGACGACAACACTGAGTGGCTGCAAAGGTTTAAAAACCGGCATAATAGTGTTGGCAAAACCATTTCTGGCGAAAGCAAAGCTATCAGCAGATGAAATATCCAGCAGTGGATTTCGAAGGAGTGGCCAGAAATCTCCAAGAAGTTTTCTCCTGCGGAAATCTTCAATGCTGATGAGACGGGGCTGTTTTGGCAATGTTGCTGAGCAAGACACTCGACGTTTGCGGCAGCACGTGTTACAAAGGCAAGGTGAGCAAAGTGCGCGTGAGCGTTCTGCTCGCAGCTAATGTGGATGGCTCTCAAAAGCTCTAGCCCTTCGTGATCGGCAAAGCAAGCTCACCCTGCTTCTTCGAAAATTGTAAGCAGCTCCCCGTACACTACGCCTCCAATAAGGCAGCATGGATGAGGTGTCTGCAGAGGCGGATCCAGGCTTTTTCTGAGAGGGGGATCAGCTCCTATCAGTGATGATGATGATGATGAGCAGCAGGAGGAGGAGGAGCCTTATTTATTCACTGAAATTTCGGGAAAGCAAAAACACAAGGAATACAACAAGACATCAATTCACCTTTTTCTGCGACCAGAGTGGTCATCTTCTTGGAGGTTTAAATTCAAAAATTAAGGGAGGGGTCAGGACATCCAGACCCCCCCCTCTGGATCCACCAATGGGTGTCTGTTGTTTACGGAATGGCTGCAAGCGTGGGACGCCGAACTGGGCAAGTTCGGGCGTCAGGCCTGCCTTCTCGTCGATAACTGCTTGGCCCACCACACTATGTGCGAGCTCGAAAACATCACGCTCAAGTTTCTGCCTCTGAACACAAGAGCCAAGCTGTAGCTGCTTGACCAGGGCATTATTAAGTTGTTCAAGAATGGGTACAGGAGGTGACTCCGCGATAGGCTTTTGATGAACCTCCGCGTGGGCACCGAGCTTAGGTTGACCTGCTGGGGGCCGGACACACGATGACGGGCGAATGGAACTTTCCGAAGCCTGTTAAGATGGCGACGACCACAGCGAGTGCCTGGACAACACATTTTGCAAGTTGTTGTCCCTTTTTCTGGCTGCCGTTCTACCGGGAGTGTCTGCCGACAACTTTGTGAATGCTGGCAGCAATGTTCAGGCTGTTGCGAGCCTCGTTGACAAGGATATCGTCCGTTGCATTACGTCCGTTACATCTTCCGTTTCATTGCTCGCTGAGTCGTCCTCCATTTAAGTTGAACCCTCTTAGTGAGCCTCCATGTTTCTGCCCCGTAGGTGAGTACCGGTGAGACGCAGCTGTCATACACTTTCATCTTCAGGGACAATGGTAGGCTGCCATTCATTATCTGAGAATGCCTACTAAATGCACTCCACCGAGTTTTTTATATATGGAGTTATTTCACAATCCCCTTCGATTTCGGTACATCCGTGTTCGACTGTATATGACAATCTGCGATAAAACTACTAGGTCAGTTGTATATGACAACCAGCAGTAAAACTCCAAGCAACACCATCTCCCTTGCGAGAGGTGCCTTGAGTGGAG
Source organism: Haemaphysalis longicornis (assembly GCA_013339765.2). NCBI lineage: Eukaryota > Metazoa > Arthropoda > Arachnida > Ixodida > Ixodidae > Haemaphysalis > Haemaphysalis longicornis. The sequence goes on along the minus strand of CM023449.1, from coordinate 36,823,196 downwards.
GTGTAGGTGGTCCATCTGCACCTTGTGGGATATGATCTTTTGTGTAATGAAGAGGAACGAGACGGGAGTGATGGCTTTAATTACTGGTGAGGGTGTGGGCCTTTCCGAGCCTTCTCCACTACCTCGAGGCCACGGGGCCGAAACAGCGCCTCTAGCCACCATAGCTAGAGCCGTTTGAACTACTTTTCTCTCCTTTTTAACTACTTCTAACTCTTTTCTTTCCTTTCCCTCACAATCACTGTCCTTCCAGCTTTACCCCCTCCCCCCCTCACCAAGTTGAATGCAGGTGTGCCCTTATATGGGCACAGTAATACCGTATTTTTGCGCGCATAACCCGCACCAAAAATGTGAAAATTTCAGTGGCAAAGTAGGGGTGCGGATAATACGCAGGGTTTTCCTTTACTGCAGCTTCACGGCAATGCGCATTGTGCCATGAAGTTCGTACGCAGTAGCACTGACTAAGCCGTCCATGGCAGCGATTGCGCAAAGCATTTAAGGACCAGGAAAAAAAAAAAAAAACATGGACGAGCGCACTCTAACAGCTGATTTTTATTATTGAATTGTGACTTTCGCCTTGCAGTCAGTGTATTCTACTTACTATATGTATGCTTTTTCTGTCTGCATAGTATGCCATGTGTTGCTTGAGCTTTAGTGCAGCCTTTCCCGTATCAAACATGAGGGCAATACGCGAGGATTTTTTTTTCTTTCCCGCCGAGCTCAAAGTGGGGGTGCGGATTATATGGAGGGGCGGGTTATACGCGCGAAAGTACGGTATCTTTGGTTGGACTTTCCATTTCCTATTTCTGAATAAAATCACTTACTACTACTGTATAAAGTTCAGAGAGAATGCCCTCTCTTGAAAGATCGCGCGCCCCCTAAAATAGGGTTAGCTCCAACTTCTTTGTCCTTTGAAAAGGCTGGATGGATGTGTGTGTATTAAAATGCAACATGAATGGGTTGAAGGATGCGGGTTCGATTCCCGGCCGCGGCGGCCACTTTTTTGATGGAGGTGAAAAGCAAAAACGCCCGTGTGCACGAGAGTTCGGCGCACGTTAAAGATCCCCGGGTGGTCAAAATCAATCCCGAGCCCTCCACTACTTCGTGCCTCATTGCCTGCGTTGTGTCGGCGCGTTAAACCCTACAATCAATCAATCTTCGATGCAGTGAAGACGGAGGTGGTGGCACCCAGTTGCACGCTGCCGGACAACTTCACGGGCAGCTGGCTCAACACGGCCAACTTCGACGCCCTGGTGGTGATCAACAAGACGCACATGGTGGAGCGCTGGAAGCCCGACACGGGCCGAGTCAAGGAGCAGATCTACGTCTGCGTGGAGGCGCGCGAGAACCGCTACCTCATGGCACGCCACGGCATCCACGGATGGTCAGGGTGGCCCCGCTTCTGCGCTGCTATATTACACCCTTTTGTGACTCTGCACGCTTTATTAAGGGGGGGACACTGGTCTTAAAACAACTTCTTTTAATTTTCGACTAAGCTTTGTGAAACTTGTCACTATTGCTGCTTTTTTTCCCACTGATTTCAAATATGCCATTTTTTCAGTTGGTCAATTAGTTTCTATTATAATTGGAGATAATTAGCCATTTTTGGAGGAAGAGTAGACAAAACAGTGTTGGTCATAAAACTGTAATGCTTATATTTTTTAATACTATGAACCCGGGTGAGTGCAATCAGGGAAGCATTTTTTTGATGCACCACTTGGAACTAATTTTACAGCGCATTCAACTTTGGTGTTTGAAATGGGCAATCAAAATGGTTCCTTGCCACTGGTGCCACCAAAGTTTAATGTGCTGCAAAATTAGTTCCAGGCGATGCACCAAAAAGCTGCTTTGATTATTGCATTCACCAGGGTTCATAGTATTGGAAAATAGAAACGTTACATTACTGTTTTATGACCAACGCTGTTTTGTCTATTGTTCCTCAAAAAATAGCTAATTATCTCTAATTATCTTGGGAACTAATCCGACCGAAAAAATAACGGCATATTTGAAATCAGTGGGAAAAAAAAGCAGCTAGACTGACCAGTGTCCCCCTTAATGCGTGTACACTATTTAGCATCGTCACATTTCTCAATACCTTTTGGTGCCCGAAACTTTAATTTTTTGCTCAGGATTGTGAAAACATTTTTATGATCTAAAACAACTTCCGACATCGCAAAAGTAAGGAAAAAAAATTGGTTCATTAGTGCGGACACTGGGACACACTGGACACTGGGAAACACTGCGCACTAGCTTCCCATATATCAGTTGAACAAGAAAGCTAGCCTGATCAGCATAAATTATGGTTCAAGTGAAAACAAGACCATAAAGTTTATATTGCTATCATTTGTATCAACAACGTAATTGCACAATTTCGCTTACCCGTCACTAGCCCATTGTGGGCTAGCGGGCTAGACAGTCTTCATTGTCGAGCATGCGTAATCACGCGAATGGCAATTAAACTTTGCAGTTCGATATCTCGGAGTGGATGTGCCAGAATTCTGCCAAATGAAACTACGTAGAAACACGATTGCGTCCAACTTTTAAACACAAACATGCCTGCTTATTGCAGCCACTAAAAAGTCAATTATCAAATTTTAGTTGAGCCACCTACGTCAATAGTTACCACCTAATTATGTGTCCCCCTGGACCCCCAACCTCACGGTAGAGGTGGTCGTCACGTAAATCTATTTTTAAAAAAACCTGCCGACTTAAATTTAACCACCCTGTATATGTTATGTTACACTGTAACAAGGTTCTTTTCTTCTTGCCTGCTTTAAATGTCAGTGATTGAATAGCCTTGTCGTGTCGTTGGTGTGAGCGGTGTGATTGATTGCCGTCCCAATGTTTGCAGCCAGAGGGACTTTGTGTGCTTCAACTTTGTCCCCCGTCACCACAGCGTCATTCGCTACAGAAAAGGTACGGGCTGCTCTTGGAAGCCGCTTCTTGTGCACCAAAGCTTACTCGTAACAAACTACTGGACATGCTGTGGAACTCTGATATGCCGTAGAAACATTTGAAGGTCACATTTTTTTAAGTGCAGAGCACTTTAGGGGCTCACCTTGTTGTTGTAGCTCGCTCGCTGGACCCAAGTAGAGCCCCACGGCGTACCGTCGTAGCGGCGTCCCACAGAGGCTTCGAGAGCCAAGCGTTTTATGTAGTCATAAGCGTTGAAAACTCGTGAACCACAGGCAGTCGTCACACATCCTCCCGTTGTTTAGCGCAAAGAAAACTGCAGGTACATTTGAGGCAAAATATACGTAATTAACCGGCGGCACCCGCGTTCATTCAGTTAAGGACGTCCGTTGGGTTGGCTTTTATGATAGTAAGCGAAAAAAAGGTGGCAGTGCAACGCCAACACGTGCGGGAGGAAAAGCACGCACAAAAACAACAGAACTCCCGCTCGCGCAGTTTCAGGCATGGGGCGCGCGAGCACTGCGAAGGTGGGAAATTTGAATTGCATTGGGTGATAGCAGTGAGCGGATAACGGCGCTACAGTCTGTTGTGGCAGATCACTGCTCTGCACTTCCGACAGCTTTCACATTGAGGGGAACGGCTGTAATTTTTTTTATCCTCATTTTAAACAATCAAGTTTGGGTAGAGCTTTACAGTCTTATCAGTGCCAATGTTACAGACCTGTAGTTGCATGGTAGTGTGTGTGTGAGTGCGTGCGTGCGTGAGTGCGTCCATAGGTGTGTGTGAGTGGGAGTGAGTGAGTGACTGAGTTCTGCTCGAACCAGAAATCGCAGCACTGTTGCGGATAACCGGTGTTGCTTGCTCATATAATATTTCGTGCAGGTGCTTTCCTGGGGCCAGTACTAATACCGTTTTGCGTCGCAGGCAAGGAGATGATCACCGACGAGTTCTCGACTGTGTGTTCGTGGACCATGTTCCCTGACAAGAAGCAGTGGCGTTACGACATACTCATTTGTGAGTGGGAAACACTGCTGTTAATTACTATTGAGGTTGCTGATGAAGTGGTTGCCGGTGCTGCACTTCCAAGTCACAGTTGATATAACAACAGTACCGTACACTGACATGAAGGCACACATCAGACAACAACTTCGTAAAACACGGCAAGCAGACTGGAGTGAACAGACAGACAATAAGTTACACGTAATTAAGCCAGAATTGAGACCATACACCACCAATACAAGCAACAGATACACAGAAGTCACCTTGGCTAGGCTGTGGGTAGGGCGCTCACATGCAACACACTCGTATCTGCTCACGGGATCTTCAAGACCCTTGTGCAGCAGGTGTGGAGAGGCCCTATACGTAGTCCACACACTTGTGGAATGCAAGGCACTCGACACAACACGACACAAACACTTTACCCAACTCAATAGACAACACATTCCACTCCACTCATCGTTGTTTTTGGGTGACGATGCCATGGTCCCTGTCAAATGCGTTTTTGAGAATTTTTCAGATTGTAAGTTTTTAAACCTCGTTTCCAATCACGTGCAACCGATATTGGCCCTATACACCAGCCACTACCATCGTCGTCAACTGTTTTTACTCTTGGCCTTATTGAGCGATTTTAGTCTTTACATCTTCCCCCCCTCATACATAACCACTGATTTGGCGCTCTTTGCCACAGTTTACCTTGCGCCATAAAAATCCAACCATCATCATCATTATCAGTTCATAAGTGCACTTTGGGTGCACTTTGGGGATAGTGTAAGGATTGGGTTGGTTGTCTTTCTGAAGTGCTCTGCTCAGTGGATCATGGTTTTCTAAAAGTCTTAAGACCTTACAAAACACCTTGCATTCCAAGGTAAATAATACGCTATTGCCAATTGGCGCTCATCGTTCCGAAAGGACCCTGGTTGTTGCTATAAGGTGTTGGCAGAACTATTGTAAATGTGCAATGCATTACCATTACTTAGTTAACAAGTTTAACAATAATTAACCGTAACTTACTTAACGTGTTAGCTATATAGGATTGGGCGTATCAGGTCTCACTTAGAAAGTCGTTCATCGGTAGTCTGCAAAAGCCTGCTTTATGGATTGCTTCAGCTGTGTTTTTGCTGTCTGTGGAGTACAGGCAGCCAGTGGATTTTTTTCAGTGGAGCCTTGAGTCTTGGTGAACGTGTTGTGTAGGTAGGTGCTAGAAAACAGGGTTCAACACACACCAGTTACAAAACTCAGGCCCCATGCATCAAAAGCTGGTCTTCGATTGGTCCTCCTGCACTGGGGGCTAACAATGTGAGCACGGGTCTAGTAAGGAGCTATTTTAGGTACCTTAGCGTCTAGTTGTCTAGCCTGCCATCTGTTGGCAGAAAGTTGTAGTACTCAAGCGCTTGCGGCTGCTGCCATAAGTCATAAAAGGAAGAACCATGGAAACATAAGTAAGCATTATCTAATTTAATTTTTTCTAATTTCAAAAGCAAGCATTATTTTATTAAGAGGGGACACTGCTCATAAAACAGCTCCATTTAATATTTTAAAAAACTCTGTGAAACTTGCCGGTCTGCTCCTTTTTTCCTGCTCATTTCAAATATGCCATTATTTTTTTAGTCGGTCAATTAGTTCCTGAGATAATTAGCCATTTTTGGAGAAACAATAGACAAAACAGTGTTGGTCATAGAAATGTAATCTTTATAGTTTCCAACACTATGGACCCTATAGTTTCCAACACTATGAACCCTGGTGAATGCAATAAGGGAATCGGTTTTTTGATGCGCCGCTTAGAGCTTATTTTACAGCTCACTAAACTTTGGTGTTTGAAATGGGCATTCGAAATGGTTCCTTGCCACTACTGCCACCAAAGTTTAAAAGGATCTGTAAAATTAGTCCCAAGTGATGCATCAAGAAACTGCTTCCTTTATTGCATTCACCAGGGTCCACAGTAGTATTGAGAAATATAAAGATTACAGTTTTATGACCAACACTGTTCTGTCTATTGCTCCTCCAAAAAATAATAATTATCTCTAATTATCTTGGGAACTAATTGACTTATTCAAGAAGCAATGGCATATTTGAAATCAACGGGGGGGAAAAAGGCAGCAAGACTGGCAAGTTTCACAGAGTTTACTTAAAAATTAAAGGGGCCGTTTTAAGAGCAGTGCCCCCCCCCCCCTTAAGTTGTGTTATTCAGTAAATGTTTAGCGAGGTCAGTTTATGTCCCCTCAGTGCTGTGCCCATACACTTGCCACTCAGCTTCAACGAAGCAGCAGGGGTGCTCGTGCAACCCAGATTCGGGAGCGGAGTTTCTCAACTGGTATATACTGAAGGACTGTGCCAGAAAGTACACGATTGCCGAATTTGTCTTCCTGATTGCTGGAGAAATAAATGCGACTCTTGTGTTTAACTTGGAGAATATAGTAGTGGGGTTCATAGGGGTGACCTAGCCGGCTCTCCGGCATAGGCCACTACAGCAGCTCCCAGCGCGTCGACTGCATGGGTCACCGTATCCATGGTAACCCAGCAAGGTGCATTGATATGAGAACACAGGAGAGAGTAATGCCGAAGCACAGTTGTTTATTTAGGATTGCCCAAAACAGCCGAGCACAAAGATGGGGCTTACGAATCGCACCATCCGGTCATGACTGGGACGGGAGGCACTGAATGCGCACCACAAAAACAGTCCCCACCTGAGATACGTGTTCCGCCGATCGCTCTCTGTCAGACCTGACCTCTCATCTGACCGCCTTTGCTACACACGTTCTCTGCGTTCGCAGCTCACGAGTGCATGTGCTCACGAGTGCAAGCACTTGCAAATACAGTACTCATGAGTATTGTACTCATGAGTACTATGTATTCATGAGTACTATGTATTTATGAGTACTGTACTTATGAGTACCCGTAGTCATGAGTGCTGTGTACTCGTGAGTACTGTACTCATGAGTACTTTTACTCACGAGTATTGTACGCTCGAGTACTGCCCTAACCCCCGTACTCCCTCGTCATCGTACTCACTTTTTTAATCTGGGTGTGTACTCGCTCATCATCATACCCACTCGTGAGTTTGAGTATAAATGAGTGTATTCATGAGTGAGTACGCCGACCTGTGCCTGACAGTATGCAAGCCACGGAGTGGCGGTGCCATCTCTCTCGGGGCACCACTGAACTAGCGGCAGGGCCGTCTGGCAGCACAGGCAACACGTTTTAGGCATGTCACGTCTCTTCCCGAAGCATGCACTGACTCTGGACCGCGGGGGCCCACGATTCTCGCAAACTAAAAGCAAAAATGCCTTCACTTTGCAGCCATGGAGCCCGTTTCCATCAAGTGCCCGGTGGCGGGCAAATTCCGGTTCGACCAGTCAGGCGACATCCCGTTCGAGACCCGCATCCGCGGCGGTGTCACCCAGATTCCTCGGCCCAACGTCTACTGCAAGGAGAACATCTCTGACTTCTCAGTCTGCGACAAGGACCAGAAGATCATCCTCATCGATGCCAACTACTGCATCTCCGTGGACTACTATGGCCGTCCTGTGGACATCTACAGTGAGTTCGCTGTTGTTTCGTTGGGCTTCTTTCGTGGCTTGTGTTGGCTTTTCTGGGCTGCCTTTTGTTATGCCTCACCATTTTTAGATTGTGTCATCGCACCAACTGCAGTGCCTCAATGTCTAAGGCGCTGGGCTGCTGGGCCTAATGATGCGAGCTTAATTTCCGCCTGTGGCAATCACTTTTCAGATGAAGGCGAAAAGTGAAATCGCCTGCGTGTCGACATTTCGGTGCACATTAACTCTTCCGTTACTGCGGGAAAATAGACCGATTTTTTAGGGGTCCAAGCAAACATTTTTTTTTTGCTCAAAAAATTGGTTAGGCACTAATTACAGGAATACAAAATGCAGATTATTTAACACCCTTTCCAATAACCTCATTATTTTTAATGTTTTCATACAGTATAGTTGCGATAAAAATATCAAAATCAAAATTTTTGTTAAGTTGTCGAAGAAAATGATAAAAAAAGAGTTGTGTATAACAAACTACCAGTAGTAGAAAAAAATAAGAATATGCATTTTGTGGGCAAACATTTCAAAAACACGTCCTAGAAAAAATGTTGACTTGCGTGGAACAGTTTGTCAGCTATAAAAAAAAACGTTGGCACGCGTGGTGCCCGCGCCATGTGGTGAATCCCAACCTCCGTTTCAAAATGTGCAATTTTGGGTGGTTCCCTGGAAGAAATCTGGCGGTTTGACATTATCAGAGGCACCAATTTGACCCCACGTAACGTAAAAACATCTTATCAATGACTGACCTTGCATTTACTGTTGGCGTAGTATTCGGGAAAAGCATGCGATGTGGAAAAACATGCATGGAGTTGAAAAGGAAACTCCGTGGTTGATGCTTGTTGACGTTCACTGTCAGCTATCTCTCAAAACATAAACTTGTGCTTTATTATCGTTTTGTGAGTCGCTGTTGTAGCCTTGCCTGCAGGAATGAGGTGCAATACACTGGAATCGTGCCCTGCAAACTTTGGCCGAGTAGCTGTTGCGCGATAAAAAAGATCAGCACTACGAGCCTCCTGCATTGCAGCGCCACCTAACATTTTTGAAATGAAACAGTACAAAACTTATTGGAGACTCCGTCTGAATAGACAGTTCAACTAAGGAGCAACACTAGACCTCTGGAGATACCTTCGTATGGAAACGAAACTGGCAGGCGAACAGCTGGTGGTGTGTAAGTCTGGTTTGAAGCACTCTCCTCATCGGAACTGATATTTGGCGACTGGGTGTTATCTTTTTGATTTGCATTGGAAGTTCTTATCGCAGAAGTCGGGTTAGGGTGGGATGAAATCAGGAGCGGCGTGCTTTGTTCGAGGATCACTCGCGGACTCTCAAGGTGCCATGGCAGGTAGGCTTGAAGTTGGGTAACTGCATAATAGCGCCAAATATTAATTTCGCGATGCACAAACGAAGCCGAAACTGTTGTAAACTGTTTGTGAATGGTTCTGTAGTAAGTAGGACTAAAACACAACTTAGAACCTACCCCCTCTGCCCTTCCCCTCCCCTGAGCACTGGGAGAGAGCACTGTCCAGCTCGGACCGTGATGACCAGCTTTGGCTGGTGAAGAGAGCCCAAGAAGCTGGACGGTCTCAAGGGGTCCTGGAATAAGGACTCTTACCCAAGGCGAACTTCTTCATAGGGACGTTTATTCCTCCTCCTCCTCCTCCTCTTCTTTGGTACTAGCAGTGGCGCACGATGACCACACCTCTTTTCCACACCCACGTGATGCAAATGTATGTTAAAAATTACACTTGTTACAAGAATGAAAACAAAACTGATTTTGAAAGGGCATTTTCTGACCTAACTCCGAATAGCTTTACTTGTTCCAGAAACGCATTGAACGCTACCAAAATAGGCGCGGTAACAAGAGAGTTAAGGGTTTTCAGGTGGTCAAAATTAATCTGAAACCCTTCACTATGGCACGCATGCCTCTTAGCCCAAGTCACCCAATTTCAATTTTGAATTTTTGTGTCGTAGCTGCTGACGCTTGAGAAGCTAGGTGGTTTTTGCTGCATGTTTGGTGGTTTCAAACTCTGAATTTTAGTTACTAGTGTGGCAGTGTGGTGGAAATTAGCGACTACCAAGCATTCGTGGTCGAATTTAGGAAAAAAATTAAGTAACTTTTCATACCTCCGTCTAGTTCAAAGCTGCATCTTTGTGCGCTGTAGCTTTCCTAAGTGGAGCTCAACTAGGTAAAGGGATAAACTTGAACAAGTGCGTATTATTTGCGCAAGTAGAACCAAATGCTGACAGCCTTGCGTAAAGTGCGTTTATGCTCAACCCTATACATAATACAGTAGAATTTCGCTACAAGAGACATTGTTGCAAGATACACTTGGTTATAAGAGACATTCGAAAATGGTTTGGTTGGCTTTCCTATTTTCACCATGTTAGCAGCATTGCTTACGAGAGACATGGTTACAAGAGACACTCTGTTACTAAGGGCAACTTTTGGGGTCCCTAGAGTAAATTCTTCGCTATTTAAAAGAGACCTAATGAAAGGGGGGCCTTGTATGACGGACCTTGTGGAAAACTGCCCTGAAGATGAAGCCAGGCCTTCATCCAAGAGACCGCAGAGGTTCCAGAAACTTTTGAGGTGTTTGTGTTTGCAGATGTGGACCTTGTGTGTTCGAGGAGCCTACAGATCATGTGATCCTCACGCAAGAAAATGGTGCCCTAGAGCATGGTTTCTCAAAGTGGGTTCCGCGGAACCTAGGGGTTCCACAGCCCCCTCCTCGGGGTTCTGCGGGCCACTGATAAATTTTCTCTGGTTCCGCACTCGACAAGTAACTTAGATAGCAAACCCAAGGTGCGATAGATCTAAGGAACCTCCATTACTCATGCCCGAGTGTCAGTAAGCACATCTCAGTGCGTAACAGAAAGGCGCGAGCTGCGCAATAAATCCTGCCAGCAGCTTGTAGCCAGCCAGACTCCGAAAACGGGCCGCGTGGTTAAACTATTACACTTGAATCTCGGCCTTGTATTACCCACATGCGCATTTCTCCAGTTTCGAGATAGGTGCCACTCGTAAAGTCGACATTAACGTGCAATAAATTCAAAAGCAAGCAAGCTTGCTTCCTTTTGAATTTACTGCACGTGAATGTAGCGTGAACTGAATGAAAAATGGCAGGGGAGGGGGGGTGGGGGGGTTCCTTGGCACTTCACGGAGCTTAGCAGGGTTCCCTGGGACCAACATGCTTGAGAACCCCTGCCCTAGAGGATGAACCAGAGGAGTAGGATGATGAGGGTATTGTAGGACAGAAAGTGTGAGCAGTTAAGGCTGACAGTTGTCTAAGAGCACTTGAATGCTTACAAAGTGGAGTACTTTACCTACATAAGTTGGGAAGGAAGCTAATACAATCTGCTGTCCCTAAAACTACTATGAATGACTTTCTTAAGCCGTAGTGAGAATTTTCTTGTAGATCTGTCTGAATACGCTTTGATACTGATTTATAACAAAGTTAATATGTTCGACTCTGCACAGTATTTAGAATTTTTGGTTACAAGAGACCTTGGCTACAAGAGACATGTTTCCCGGGTCCCTCGAGTGTCTCTTGTAATAGCGTTTTACTTATTAGTACTCCTGTAGTAGTAAAAACAAATGATCATGCCTCGAGCTGTTAACAATTACGTAGTTTACAATGATTTGCTGTGTTGTAGCCGCTGCAGCTCATCTGGCATTTGTACTGCGTACCTCTGTTGCGCTGTGCAAATGTGCGACGGTGACGATTGTTTTTGCTGCACTATTCCTCGTGCAGGTGAACCGGACTACGAGCTGAAGTGCATCGCCTTCTGGAAGGAGAACCTGCGTTCGTACCTCATCACCTACAACAAGGAGGACGCCTACAGCAAATATCGGTGCTGGGTGCGTCTGGCCTTTTTCCTTTTGTTAGTGCGTATGTGTGGAAGTCTCTCGTGTCCCGTTGTGAACTTGAAAAATTGGCATGCTGCAAAAAGTTCTCCTAGCCCTACAGGGTGGGAAATGGTGAAAAATTGTGTTCAGAAATGTCCTCTAAGGCTTTTGTTGATGAGTTGTCTTTATCATAATGGCACTTTGTAAAGGTGTTAACCTTTGATATTGACTTCAGTTATAAACTAACCACATTATTGAGTCTCAACACATTGGAATTGTTCAGTTTCGAGCAGCAATAACCTAACAGTGCTTTCTGATGAAATGGCTGTAACATCGGCCGAGGCAAGCTTCGCAAGAGAAAACCACACCCTTACTGTTGTCCATTACTTCATGCCCGCAGGCGCAGTTTCTTCCCATGAACACTGAGCATTGGAACTCACTGTGAATTTAATGCCTTTCCTTTACTTGACATCGCGTTGTTTTAGTGGGCAAGCACTAAGAGGGCTGACTGCATGAAATTGAAATCTGCACGCGTCTGAAGCCTCAGGAGCATCTGAAGGCTGTGCACAAAAAAAAACGATGGGTGAAGTAACTGTAGTGCAGTTGGAAAGAAAGAGGACAGGTGATATCAGTATGCTCCACACCATCTGCTGAGTGAGTGAATGTGGCAGAGAGTGCATTGAACGTTACCCCTTGGGTGCATTGCTCTGTGATAGGGTGCAAAACAACGCCAAAGGAGACCCAAAAGCCAGAATTTGTATTACCGTATTTACTCGAATTTAGGGCGATACTTTTTTTTTTAACGTCGTTTACAAAAGTCGGGGGGTCGGGTTAGATTCGAGGATGCGTCTTTCCTGCCACCGCTAGACACTCAACGCCATGTCGCGGCCACAGGCTTGCAGCTTGCAACATAGAGATAATATACAGTTTGCAGGTTTGCTGGTTTGCAGGCTTCGTTTTGCTTGTTCAAACGTTGTAAATACAGTGAACTAGATTAATTTACTACAGTTGCGAACGTTTCGTGCTTGAGCGTTTCGTGTTTGCTTGCTTGCTTATGTCACCGTGTGACCTCCAGAAGCTCCCGTTTTAGCGGCACAATGGCGGCCACCAAACGGTGCCACTACACTGCAGCTTTTAAGCAGAAGGTGAAGCCTTGGAGGCCGAGAGAACTTCAAACCTCCGAGCATGGCACGACTTCGGCATCAATTAGAAGAACGTGCGTCAATGGCGGAAGCAGCGCAACGAACTTTTCAAATGCGCTTCCAAGCGAGTGGCCTTAACAGGACCCAAGAAAGGTCTCACACGAGGTGGAGAAGGAAGTCGCTGACTTCGTGCAGCCTGTGATGGTGAAAATAGTGCCAAAAGCTACCCCGTGACTTTGAGGAGAAGCTAGCATTCCAGCAGTTCGTTATCAAGATGCAACTGGAAAAGAAGTACAGACTGGGCCAGATTGGTAATGCCGATAGACTTCGGTGTATTTTGACATGCCTGTGGCCTACGCCGTGAATGAGAAGGGCGCAAAAGAAGTGAAAGTCAGAACCGCAGGCTACGAGAAGCAGCTCGCCACCATGATGTTGTGTTGTGTGGCCGATGAGCGAAACCTGCCACCGTACATTATTTTTAAGGGGAAGACTCTTCCAGTCGGGAAAGTTTTCTCTAAGAACATCGTCGTACGAGCCAACGAAAATGGTTGGATGAGCGGTGCCCTCGATGTCGACAACAATGGCGAGAGAGCATTGAACATGCTACAATAAGCGCTGCAAGCATAATAAAGTGCATGTTCTAGTCTCAGTCCAGTGCCCTTTTTCATTCGGCTTACATTCGAGGTAAGCTTTTTTTTATTTTAATTTTAGGGGTCAGCCTAGAATCGAGGGCGGCCTAGATCCAAGTAAATATGGTAAGTTTCGTGCACTCGTGCTAAAGACAACAAGCGAGATCTTTTTTTTTTTTTCTTTTTTGGATCGACACTTTGTGGCACAAAAGAGAAAAATTGGGCATTGAGGTTGTTCAGAGATCGTGTTAAGCTTTGTTTAGAACATTTTGATCGCTTCCTGTGGCCTTGCGTAACCCCGGGGGCCCTGATGCGTGCAGGTGTACCAGCGAGCCGACCTGAACCGGGTGCTCATGTCCCAGTCGGTGGGCGCCTTCTGCCACGTGCTGCAGGACGTCACCTCCAACAACTACACCCAGGGGGCAGAGGTCGCCCTGGACATGGTCGAGTACGAGCGGGAACGTGAGTGGGCCTCCTCTCTTGCATACTTTGACTTCCTCCTCCCGGCCGCGGCGGCCGCTTTTCTGATGGAGGCGAAAAGCAAAAAAGCCCGTGTGTACGAGATTTCAGTGCACGGTAAAGATCCGCTGCAGGTGGTCAAAATTAATCCGGAGCCCTCCACTACAACGCGCCTCATCGCCTGCGTTGCGTCGGCGTGTTAAACTCTACAGTCAGTCGATCACATTAAAGGAGCCATGAAGACAAAATGCAAGTTGGGTTTATTAGAAAGACTGCTTAGTCCCGATAAGAATGATACCAATATCATCTTCGAACAAATAACGGAGATATTAAAGAAAACATGTGAAGCAGTCGCAACCCCCTAGCCAATTTCCCGCAACTTTTCAGTGACTTCACGGAACCTTGTTTGTGCGATTGGCCTAACTGACCTGTCGCGACGACGCATGACTGGACGTCTGTAATGGGGCCTCTAGTTCCATTTGACCGCATCACTTGAATGCTAACGTGCAGTTAGCGCACTGAAAATTATGTTTTATTGTTGGCCCGTATGACGTCATTCTTGCTCATAACTAGGGGTGTGCGAATATTCGAAACTTCGAATATTCGATTCGAATTTTTTGGTATTCGATTCGATTCGAATGACACTTTTATGGTTCGAAATATTCGAACCACCCAAAACTAAAAAAAAAAAAAATAAAATAAATTCAGAGCGTGTCTCAGCAGCAAAGTGGCGAAGCATATACATGGCGAACGGTACGTGCTTTCGCAGACTGTATCGGTGTTGTTTTCTGCTCGCGAAAACGCTCTGCGCACGCCCAACGCGCGCTGACACCGCCGGGAAACCACCCCCATGCTGCGCGCGGCGCGGCCGGCGGCGTCAACATGGCGTCGGCTCCAGCCGCGAAGTGGTGCGGGCGCTCGAGCGACCGTTTCTAACCGCTCTTTAAAATGCGGCTCAAGGGTGACACGAAGTTGCTTGTGCGGTAAAGGAGCTGATAATGCATGCGAAAACGGTACTATAAAACATCATCCGCGGCGCTAGAAAGCGCCCGTAAAATATTTGCCGGGGTGCTAAGCCTAACCATCTCCGGCGGAGCCAAGCCTGTTGTCTCGATCTCACCGCAAGTAGTCAGGCTCCTCCATTCTGCCGCGCGCGTCGTGCGTCATTTTCTGACCGAGGTAGGCGCTACCGCGGGCGCGAAATCGTCGATGCGGGCGTGAAAATACAGCGCTCGCAGAGCCGAGGCGAGCGAATCGCGTGCCAAAAACGCACCATGCGGTTCACGCTTGACTGTTGCGGCGTGTAGCGAGCTTGGGCCCAGCGAGTGAGGAGACGAGCGCGAAGCTTTACGTGCTCCAGAAAGGACTGCTTTGCGACATGGGGGTTAAAAAAAGGCAGAAAAAATCACGAATTTCTTCACGCGAAACTAAGAGAAGAAATAAACGAAAACTTTTTTCAGCGCTCAATTTTTTGGTCTGTGTTGGTTCATACGAATTTCAGATGATGCGAATATTTTTCGCGATCCCGCAAGATTAGTATCATCGAGGTTTTACTGTATCAGCGCGCGGCAATGTGCACGGGCGCGGGCATGCTAGCCACTAGTGTCTCAACTGAGCGGCTACTTGCGGTATCTGGTGGAGTCGTGACGAGCAGGAGGTTGTCACTGCTCCCCGAACATGTCGAGCAGTTAACCTTTCTCCATGTTAACATTTAAGTGAGTGCAGACCTTAACCTGTTGAGTGCAATGGTATTGTGTAATTTCTAATTTTACTTTGTATGATTTGTTGTGCAATAAAGTTGCAGTTTTTGTGTCTCTAGATGGTGAAAACTTTAATTTTACAAAAAACAATAAGTATTCGTATTCGAAAAATATTCGAAAAATATTCGATTCGATTCGAACTTTGTTTATATTATTCGAATTCGCTTCGAAATCAAAAAAGTGATATTCGCACACCCCTACTCATAACACATCACTGTGGCGCAAAATGTGACAGTTTTTAAATACTTCTTCCTTTTTTTTCGCTAAAAAAAACATTTTTTGTGGCTCTAATGGAACTGAGTGAGATACTGAATCCTAGTTCTTTCAAATTAAACGAAGTTGTATTTTCTCTTCATGGCTCCTTTAACTTACTAGGTTGGCTTAAGGGGGACATGGCTCTTGAGACAATTTCTTTTAACTGCCGAGTAAACTCTGTGAAACTTCCTAGTCTTCGTAATTTTTCGCCACTGATTTCAAATATGCTGTTATTTCTTGAGTGAGTCAATTATTTCCCAAGATAATTAGGGCTAATTAGTCATTTTTGGAGGAACAATGGACAGAAGAGTGTTGGTCGTAAAACTGTAATCTTTATATTTTCCAATACTACAGACCCTGGTGAGTGCAATAAGAGAATCTGTTTTTTGATGCATCACTCGGAACTAATTTGACAGCCCATTAAACTTTGGTGTTTGAAATGGGCATTCGAAATGGTTCCTTGCCACTGGTGCCAACAAAGTTTAATGAGCTGTAAAATTAGTTCTAAGTGGTGGATCAAGGACCTGATACTTTTATTGCACTCACCACGGTTCATAGTATTCGAAAACGTAAACATTACAAATCTATGGCTAACACTGTTTTGTCTATTGTTCCTCCAAAAATGACTAATTATCTCTAATTATCTTGGGAACTAATTGACTGACCCAAAAAATAATGGCATATTTGAAATCAGTGGGAAAAAAAGCAGCAAGACTGACAAGTTTCACAGAGCTTACTTAAGAATTAAAGGAAGCTGTCTGAAGAGCAGTGCTTATTTTCATGCGTTGGACTATTGCATGGGATGCTGACAGTGGCCGGCCATTCAGGAGTAGTTGACGCTTCCATCAATGCAAGAAACAAGCGGTGAACTCCGCTGAGGGGATGAGGCGCTCGTGATGGGCCAACTTGAAGTAGCTAGCCCTGATTGGCCACTTTCTTTGGCCGTGCCTCTTGCTGATAGGAAGCAACACCCCACCGCTGTAATATTTATCCCTCGTAGATTGCTGCCGAACATCCCTTTTTGTAACGTCACCTTTCAGTGCTCTGAATGCCTCATCTCTTTCTTGCAGGGAATCCTTTAAAGACCACTGTGTTGCTCTGCAGTGTTTGGTTTTGAATTCTTTTGCCCTTTCACACAAGATTTTAGTGCTGGGTAAAGAACCCCTATGTGGCCGGAATTAATCGCACTGATCTGCAAGCCTCATACCCACCTCGTCGCCAAAATGTTTCTTGGTTCATGGAACTCCAATGCGATTTTGAACAAAATGCCCGCCTGACGTTAGTTTCTGCGCTCAAGGAGTTTTCGTTTCCTTGCCGTGTTTCAGACGATGACTGCCCTATGTACTTCGACGATGGCTCCAACCCGTACCAGCAGATTGCTGAACAGGCTGCCATTCTGATGGGGTCGGCGCCAGCCCTCGCCTGTCACACGGGCATCGTGCAGTTGCTACTGTTGGTGTGTCTGCGGCTTTTGCTCTGACGGGGACGTTAGGGACTGCCGTGGACATGTTTCAAGGCTCAAGACTTAACCCTGACGGAGTCGTACAATCCGTGGTGCTGATTGAGGGCCTCTGTTAGCGATCTAACCAAGCTTGGTGGGGCTACTTTGTGCCTGTGTATGAAGTGGAGAGCAAAGCTCTGTGATGTTCTTGTAGCAACCGTCCGGCTTTAGAGGTGGAGAAGGGTGATATTTCAGGAATCAAAACATTTTAGGATGTGTCCCACGTTCGCTACTTGGACAATTGGTCTCGTGATGACAAAGCACACTTGACTCAAAGGTGCAATTTGCAATCGCACCGGGTTTATTTTTGTTCCCAGCTTACTGTCTAATACTGCATTATCTTTCATGTAGAAAGATGAATTGTGCAGAAAGACCTTGATTTCTTGTCAAGCAGGTTTCTCATTAATTTTTAAAGAACTGTGCATATCATGGCTCGTGAAGCAAACAAAGTTAGCAGTAATTTTAAAGTTAAAAAAGGTGGGCTTTGAGAAAAAAAAAATGCTAAAAGGCTGCCATTGTGTGTGTACTAACTTTTATTAGTTTGTGACTGACTTCAAAGGGAGAGCATTTAATAATTGATGCTTGTTTGAACTTGCCTTGCACTTGTTACCGGCAAAAGCTGCGCAGTGCTCTTGTGTTTCCTGTGAGACAGTTCATTTTGATGGTATTTTAATTGCATGTTCAGCAACGTAGATCCGAGTCCTTGGAGGTTCGCTTTAGTGAATGTTGTCAGACCTTTCCGGGTTGTTTTTAGAACTGCCTCCCAGTGATTTTATGTCTTACTATTGCACCATCTTTAACGTTGTGAAATGTGACTAACTTGCACTGACGTTATGTGCCTTCAACTTGAAACATCATCTCGCGTCTGTGCAAGTGGGAACATTTGTTGTATCCAGCTACACTTTACAGTCATGTCTCATTATTATGGACGCATTCGTTCCCCAGAAAAATCGTCCATAGTGTGAGTTGTCCATAATAACGAATCAAGGTCAAAAGCCAGACATTAAGGAATACCCGTTTAAGGAAAGCTCGTTTTAGGAAGAATCGTTTAAGGGGGCAGTTGGGTCTTTGGGGCCGAAAAACGGTCAAAAAAAGCGTTTTCTCAAAAATGGAATTTTTGGCCTCCACGGCCATTTTTCTAACAGTCTGTAAATTTTCTCATCAAAAGGCATCATATTTTGTTGTTATTATATTATAATAGCATTTTAAAGTGCACTCTACAGCTCAGTTAGCGGAGAATTCGATGGTGAACGGCACTTTTCTTGCAATGCAAAGCTAGCATTTCATCCTCAGATATCTTGGCACCCAGAGCAGGTACAACTTTAATTTTTTTGCTTCTGATACCAAATGTGTGGAGAATACAATATAGGAACAAATTTTTTAAATGGAGGCTTTGGAAAATTATTATTGTGTTCAATTGGCACCACCTGCGAGCCATTTCTGGCAGAGCACGGGAGAAGCGAAGTTCCCTGTGTTGTAAAACGACCAAAAATAGCTAAATCAAAAAAGTTCTTCCTATGTTGTATTCTTTAGTCATTTGTCTGCCTAGCCACATGATAATTGCCATTCTGCATGGAGTGGTTATTTTGTAACTGTGTCCCAAAATAATGGCAATTAATCATTAATTAACTCAAAATATAATCAGCTTACAAAAAATCTAATAGGAGATTTGAAATCAGCACAAAAAACTCTATAACGCAGTGCAGTTTCATTAAAATTGGTTCATAAATAAAAAATATAGCTCTAAGACCAGTCTGCCCCCTTAAGAGGGAAAGCTTGGTCGAATTACTCTTAACACCAGCCATTGCCTCCACTGAACTCACCAGAGAAGCCTTGCCTTTTATGCATGGCGAATATTGGCCCGAACTATTACCATCCTGTTATCTTGTCCTGAGCCTCATGACTCGCTCTTCCCGGCGTATGCCGCACTGGGCAATCTTGTTTGATGGGGAAAGGGTGTCACCCTGTCTTCACTACCCTAGAGTGGGGTTCGCTGATTACGAATGTTCTCGATGTAATTCTGTGGTACTGGAAGGAAGAGCGTTCCGAGATAAATGCATGCTTTCGGCAAAAAAGTAAATTCCTGGCACGCGCTAGGGCCTCGGGGGTCACCAGTCATTTTTTCTTTTTGCTTTGTGGGCCCGTGTCGATTATAACGAGACAAACGTGCCTGTATTTACAGGTTTCGTCCCCAAAATAGCCGTCCGTGGTCCGGACTGCGGGCTTCTATATTAATGGGGCAGAACTGCATGGCAAGACGCCGATCGCTGCAAATTTTGTCCATATTGCATGGTGTCCATATTTACGGGGGCCGTATTAACGAGGCGTGACTGTAACTATTTTTATAAAATGTACAACTAGTGCTAGCAAATATCACATCTAGCGCCTTTGTTAATCTCTAAAATCCAGAAGAAAAACCACGTATGCCAATTGCAAACTTCAGCAATGACATTACATTGATTTGCAACCTGGTTTGACGCTATACCGGTATTTCACAGTTCCAGCTCTTATGTGGTAATGAGTAATATAGATGCTTTTTTTTGCTCTTACACATTTTATGGAAGTTAAAAACACTCACAATCTGTTGAATTACTCCCTGCGGGCATGTCAGTGTAGACATTGTCAAATCGGCAAAGTGAATCATGTTTTTAGTGTAGTTATCCGGTGACGAAAAAAAAGTAGTTGAAAAGGCATAAACGGTAGCCCACTCTGTCTAGAGCTTTTAAGCTGATAGAGTGATTGACAATTTTAATGGTGTGCCTTCAATGATAATTGTGGCCCTCTCATCTTATTGGTCACCAATGTCATTTATTTTCTCATCTCGGCAGATCTGAATCAGTCGCATGCAGCATTTTTTGCACTTTGTATATTGTTTACATTTTTGTACAGACTGCATGCTGTATACATAGGCGTGTTTTATGGCTGTGCGTGAAACCATTTTTACACCTGTTTTTTTAATACCCTTTGCCATTTTTTGGAGCTCGTAACATTGCATTGTTCCAGCGTGAATCTCATTTTGATCCTGTGTGTTTGTTTCCCATCAAAGTGCTGGGCATCATAAGCTGCTTTTTGTGGGAGGGGGCTGTATGATGTCGCGGAAACTTTTTTTGTACTTGGGCAGCCTTTACTAGTACTGAGTCTGTACTTTTGTGCACTTAGTGCAATGCAGTGTGTGAGGATGTGAGTTGCTGCAACAGTGATCACATATGTCTTTTAGAGAAATGCTTTAGAAAGACACCACATTCCGGTATCTATCCGTCCATTTTTGAAAACCTGCATTCCGTGAAGCGAGTCTTGTTGAGATCTGCAATGTCCAACTGGCCTGTTTTGAACCTGGCCTTGTGCCTGTGTTGTCCTGTGTAGTTTTTTGTGTGTTTTATTCCCCTGTAGTGGCGATTGACCAATATTTTTTATATAAATGAAGCATTTTACTGTATTTTGCTTTGTTTCATGATGAACAACCAATATTTAACACCATAGTTGCCTTGTGGGGGTAAAAACGTCTTTTCAATTAGATGGGCATGCCTAAAAAGCAATTTACCCGCTGTGGTGTAAGCTGATGAGCGATTTCTTTAAGGTACAGCCATATCCTGCTAGAGCAAAGTCTGCTTCAACGAAGTTTCTGCTGCAATGAAGAATCTACGATTCCCCATCAGTTGCCTACAGGAGGTGGTGCACAAAAGTGTCCTTTACAACGGCGAATTTCCTCTGAACCATTGCACTGCGGCAAAATCTCCGCGAAGAAAAACAATTTCAATTTTCTGCAGATTGGGTAACTAAAACTCTCAACACCGTACCTTCGTAACATCGCGAATGTGTGTTGCAGTGTCATTTTTGTGTTATTGCCACTTGTAAAAATCATGCACCCCTTCATCTAACGACGACAATGGTTGAGCACAAAGCTTTCTCATGATGGATTCTTTGGTTGGTCAGTCCCACACTGCAAGTATGTCTTGCTCTGGAGGCATGCACCAACTTTCTGGAATACCCACAGCAACTCTCAGGTGTCGCCCGCCGCGGAAGATCAGTGGCCAAGGCATTGTGCTGCTGAGCACGAGGATGCGGGTTCGATTTTCTGCGGCGGTGGCCGCTTTTCTTGTGGAGGCGAAACGCAAAAACACCCATGTGTTCGAGATTTCGGCGCAAGTTAAAGATCCCCAGGTGGTCAGAACTAGTGCGGAGCCCTCCACAATGGTGCGCCTCATCGCCTGCGTTGTGTCGGCGCATTAAACCCTACAATCAATCAACTAATGGGTGTCCACTCCGGAGGCGTTACATTTGGGTTTGGGGGTGTATAGTGCGAATCACCACCCGCTGCTTACCGTTTGCTTTGACCATGTCGAAATGGAGCAATCCGACAGACGCCAGCTTCATAATGCGAATCTAACCCAGGTTCGATTGCGCCACGGGAAGGGTCTTTTCTGTTCACTTCACCCATGATCATTCATCATCGTTGTCAGAGAAAGTTGGCTTTCCTGCACGGCGTGTTGGCATACAATGGCATCAATGAGGACTCCAAGGCTTTGCTATAATAATGCCAGAGACCCACACACCACCGCCGCTGCTAAGTACAGGGTCGTCGTTTGACAGTGATGACGATGTAGCCAAGATCAACTTACAAAG
Source organism: Haemaphysalis longicornis (assembly GCA_013339765.2). Taxonomy (NCBI): domain Eukaryota; kingdom Metazoa; phylum Arthropoda; class Arachnida; order Ixodida; family Ixodidae; genus Haemaphysalis; species Haemaphysalis longicornis. The sequence continues at coordinate 36,801,523 of CM023449.1, read as the reverse complement.
TAGCTCACTTGCTATCCAGTCACCCGAGGCATATAATTAGGCAAAACTGCATCTCAGTCCCTAATGCTTCATAATAATTTTTTCCCAGGTTCTCGGTAGAGTAATGTGACTTGTAAGCATACCACTCTCAATTAAAATAGGAAAAGCTGAAGTTTCCTGATGGATTTCAAGAATAATCTCGATGGCTCGAAGTAAAGACAGTGTTTTCTATGCATGTAGTCATGGTTTGCAAATGAAACTGACCCGTAAGGTAGCCTTATGGCAGAAGCATGCTGTTATAACAAGCAGTGCATATGGAGAGGAATACAGAGGTTGAATATAGTAAGGTCAGAATTAAGGTTAGCATCAATCACGCAGTCACACAAAGCAAGTGCTTTTATGTAGAGCACTGATGAGGTGAAAAGTGCCCTGATTGTTGGAGACTTCAAAGAGCAATGACACTAGTTTTGGGGGTTCATATACTGTACCCATCCTTTACTCACCAAAACAAAAGTTGGGTGGAGTGCGCTGCGGTCTCCATTCTTCGGGCGTATGCACAAGCTGCCACCTTTTTGGTACATTGTTTTTTTGCTGCGTGCATGCTGCATTTCTTGCGCTAAAATGAGGTCCGGGTAAAATTTTCTTTTGACTTGTGAAACCATGCGCGTTAGCGCGTGTCGAGCAAGTTCAATTTAAACGTAAAGTAGCTACCGAGTTCATTTCTGCCGCCGCTTGTCTTGTCGTCTGCAACGCGCCGTCCACCGGCTTGCTGCCCACGAGAGAGTAAATTAACCACGTGAGAGTAAATTATGTGTTCCTTTAGCTTAGCACAAATACTGGTGACAGATATATGTAGATCGATAGTAAAGGGTGATGGTGAACCCTTTTAGGAACAGGGGCAGTGTTATTAGCTTTCCAGTCTGATGTCATTACTTCATATTAGAGTGTTGAAATATGTATTGCAAAAAGACAATCGGGATGTTTTTGGGTTTTCAGTACCTGGGCGTTAATGTATTCAACACCAGAATATAAGGTACCGTTATTTCGATAGACTCGACGATTTTCATGATACCACTAGGTTCAATAGTTATGTCTGGCATAACGGCATGGTGTAGGTGTGGGAAATAAAGGAGGTCACAGGCGAGTTCTCAGTGAAATTCAAACAAAAAAAAAGTAGTATTCGATGTTTGGGCAACCAGTCGTTCAGATATAGGGAAGTTCTGTGCGTCACGTACTGGTATGGGCTTGCGGGGCTTAGGATTACTGATTTCCAAAATTGACAGGGATTATTACGCAGCGTTTCAGGCTAGGTGTTGAGTAGAAAGCGCGCTTACTTTTAAGAGCAGGGGATTCAAAACCTATTTATGTTGTACGGTATTTGGACCAGGCATAGTTAGAATTATTCTTTTTATTATCTCATAGTCTTGTCTTGTTGTTGTTGAGGAGTTTGTGTGCTGTTAAACCACAGAGATGATGGTGGTTCAATTATATTCTGATGGTAGGAAGAATTGTTTCTATTAGTTGCTGCATGGTATTTTTGAAAAGTGACCAGTTTTCTTCAACCGAGCGAGTATGGCAATCTCTTAGGAATAGAGTTGCCACCTTTCCCTGTAAAAAAAAAAAAAAACGGCCCTTCGGGAAAGGGGGGGAGGGGGGGGGGCATGGTATTTAGAAGGTTGAATTTGTGGTGAAAAAAGAAATCCATGTTTTAAGACATGCAATGCCATATGCATTACAGTGTTTTCCTAGAGAGGATTCAATATAACGTTTGTACTGATTAGTATGAAACTCTATGCTTCATCCATTAAGAGCTCTTTGTATCTTGCCCGCATATTTTCTCCGCTCGCGTGTCTTTTCCCAGATTGCCGACACCTATTTATCGTCATAGTTTCTGAATTAATGCTTATTAAATGCAAATACAAAAAATCGCGGCACGATGGCCAAAAACCGGCCAATGACGACTGGTTTTTTAGTACGAACCGGCAACCGGCTCGCTGTCTAAAAAACCGGTTGGGCCAGTCAAAAACCGGGCATGTGGAAACCCTACTTAGGAATGCAGAACAGAAGTTGGTTGGTTGGTCATTGATAGTTGGTTAGTCATTGATAGCATCAAAGTTGGCCCTGTCATACAAAATTAAATTTTGTTTTTGTTTTTATCGGCTAAGTTAATTGTGCCTGATACGAAGCAGCGAGCATCGCTAAATCCTGATAAGTGCGTCAAGCATGAAGGGTTTGGGTGGGAGGCGAACACAAGTATGTTAGAAGAGCGAGCTGTTTGTCTTGTTGGTGAATCTACTAGTTGTGATAAACCAAATGTTAGGCAAGTGTTAAAGAATTTCCGATTCTGCATTGTTTTTACATGTTGTTAATGATAGGTCAGACTATGTTGCAGAAGGGGAATTAAAATCGCCAAGAAGAACGGGGACGTTTTTGTATGATCAGCTTAAAAAGTTCGGTGACTTATGCAAGCTTGTCACAAAAGAACTTTCTGCGTCGGGCAGGCGGTAGCAGATGCGGATGATTAGAGAAGGGTACGATGCCTTGGATGATAGGAAAAGAATTTCTAAAGTGCAAGTGATATCACTGGGCAGCACTGTAGCTCGTGACGTGTGGCTATCAATATGCCTCGCCACCTATTTTGACTTCGTCGCGTCTAGATACATCGAAGTTTGGGAAAACTGGCATGAGTTCCGAATCGTGAATGAGTGGTCTCAGCCATGTTTCTGTGAATATGAATAGGTCGGTAGTATTGATAAGGTTTGAGAGCGAGTCCCGCTTTTACAAGGTGCTTCTTATATGGGTGTACTGTATAAATGATCGCGGCGTGTGGCATTTTCGGGTATTTTCCAGCTAGAAAGAACGCGGAGCACCTCTTGTAAAGAATCGTCAAGCGCCACACTCTGTTCGCTTGCGTGCCGAAGTTTAAAAATATGCTGCTGCGATTTTTCGCATTCTATCATTTGTTTGCAGGCAAGCCGCGTTTTGTGTGAGTAGCTCTAAGAAGTGGCGTATTTGGTATTTTTTAGTTTTATGGGAGTTGACAAAAAACGCTGTTTCATTTTGTAGCTCACAAGTTTTATAATTATCGGCCATTTTCTGTCGGATTTAAATGCTCCCAGATTAGGGGCACGTCATAGAGTTTCTTACAATATACACTAGAGAGGAATCTCGTGCTAGCGTATACGTCTCTTATACGGGACGCTCTGTCCGGCCAACAACAGGTCGGGGTCATGACGTCACGGTTAAAAGTCGCGTGGCAAAGACCTTTTCGTCATTTCCTTTATAATGTCACCCGATTGTTTTGTGCGTTTGTTTTTGTAGTACGGTCGCTTCAGCGTTTGGCGTCCGACTTTGTTTCTCTCAACGTACCGCATTTATTCGATTATAAGGCAGTCACGATTATAAGGCATGCGGGTGCAGTTTGGAGAGTAACAAATTCGCCATACACACACACACACAATATATATGTATATATATACATACATATATGTATATATACCGCGCTTTGAATATAAAGCAGGGTATGACTGAGACTACGGATTTTGAAAGAAAACCTCACCTTTTATTCGAGTAAATACGCGGTAGATGCTATTTGCGTGATACGTTGTTGTGGCCGGTTACTTAAATCGAGTAAGTGCACCGACGAGCTGTTAACACTCGTCTTCTAGTTGTCTGCTTCCTTGCTGAGCTGCTTCCGTGCTGAGCCCTCGCCGGCGAAACGGCGACAAGATGACACCGATCCGAAGTTTGTCACCACTGCGCTCCCTATCCTACAAGCATGGTACGTCATGTTGCCGTCAGCAGCAACATGCGTCAACATGCCGCAGAGTTCACCACACAAAGATATGCTGTGTTGTGATGTAGCGAATTCAGTGATATGGAAATGATTGTGTGCATCGGGGGGCGTCAAGCTGGGCATACCACATTCGGATTGTGTTAGATGTGAAATGCGGTGATGGTGATGCGGGTGAGTGGTACAGGTTAAATGCGGAAATGTGATGTGGTCGAGTTCACTGTGTCTACCGAGTGTACTCTGATATCGCCCTTCACATATCGCCCTTCATGTCTGCTCGCTCGGCGGCTGAATGTGATTCTTGCACGGGCAGCTATTGTTGCAGGGTGCCGTTGTAGGCAACGGGCTTTGCTGCAATGCACTTGTGATGTGCGGGTAAAAGACAGGAGGAAAGTGCCGAAAAGCAATGAGCACTACAAAAACAATGTACGCGAAAAAGGAATGAGACAGGTGTACTTGTCGTCTTTTCTTCTCGTACTTTGTTTTTGTAGCGATCATTTTTTTTATTATTTTGTCAATATCATAAACCAACTCGACCAAGAGCACATTTTGAAGAGAAATGTGCTTTGGGGTAGTGCTTCAATTTGAGAGTATTTGTTCCTATTAGCGACTTTTCAACCAAAACAGCTTCAAAAGCAGAATTGTTCGCGCTCCCCTATTTTCTACAGACACTCCTAAAAATATAAAATTGAGAAAGTTGCAGGCTTTTAGTTCAAACATTTTTTTTTTACTTAAGACTGCTCCTGTTCAGTGATTGAAAATAAGACTTCTATAGTATGGCAGACTTTACAAAAGAAAAAAACAAGTAGCAGAAAAAAAGAAAAGGGAGTAGTAGCAGCAACTTTGACAACCTGATTTAGTGCTGCAGTTAAATTTGGGTCAAGTTGCTTGGTTGTGGCAAACTTTATTAGCTCACGCTTCATTGCTTTGCATGAAAATGGAACCGATGGCTAAGTGGATGCCCTTCCCTGGTTTACTGCGCATACTTGGCATTCTGGCTGCCTGTTTGTGAAATTTACCCTTGCATACATATTCTAATTCCTGAGTGGTGGTAGTGTTGTTCCTCGTACAATATTGTAACAATGATGTCTACTGCCTTACCTTTCGAATAAAGCCAAGATGTAGGTTCCATACATAGCCCATTTAAAAGCATCACATAAGAGTCGATGAACGACAACTTGTGCCTTTTGAAATTTGCACTGCGGACAAAAATTAAAATTTGCCACAATGTGCTGCAAACAACTCAAAACACATCAGAAGGTGCAGGCGCGGGAATATTAAAGGGATCACTGATACTTTTTTTATAGGTGGTGTGTTGACAATAGCTGACTTGTTTTTGTTTTACTGCCTTCACCAGTCATTAGGAAACAGCATTCCCATTAGATAAAGCTAGCTCTGCATGCAGTTTTTGTTTCTAATAAAACCTTTGCACTTTGTTGAGCCTCGGAATCACCACAACTGAGAGCCCACCCGCTTTGATATCGAGACAGTGCTGTGCTTGTGTTGTCAGCTCAAAAATGAGACAACCTTTAGTAAAACTTCACTGAAACAAACATTGAAATAAAGTTGTGGTCTGAGATCATCTTGCACTCGATACTAACATTTTTGGTAAATTTCAGTGCAATAAAGTTTTTGTCCTAACAGCCTCATATTGTTTTTAGTTTATTTTGCGTAAATTACCCCTTGCTTCTGCTTCACAGATTTTTAACTCTGGGTGGCTAATGTTCATCGCTTTTGCAGCTTATGGTCAAGTTAATTTGGGAAGTACTGTATTTGTCATGTAGCCTTTTAGGCGAGTTTGTACTCAATTCCGCACATGTAAAGCACAAAGTTTGGGTGAGAGACAAAGGAGGGTTACATGAACAAGTGCTACTTCCAACTAAGATTTATTGATAAAGTTCACTCACATACATACAGAAACTTAGGAGGATCAAGAAAGGTTTGCCGCAATCCTTGGACTGGTTCCTGACAGCGCTGCCTAGAACTTAAATGTGTCCTAGACAAAATTCCTGGATTTCCTGTTCTAACACAACTGTAGAAGGTTCTGAGCAGCAAACATTCTAAAATTTCACGTCGAAATATATTGAGCGCTCCGAAGGTAAAGTACAGTCCACAAACTTCATATACATGTTGAACATTCTTTTTCCGCCAACACACTACTGCTGAAAGCAGACTCTGAGCTGGAAAACAATTACACGGTTTTACTTTGTCACTTTTGACGAATAAAAAACAAAGTGACCAATAAATATTTGCAGTTTTACAGATATGCTCCAAGTTGACTCGGTACACGTCGGGCTGTACAGTCTCATTCACTGCGTCTCCAAACCATAAGAAGACGTGCGAGAAACAAAAGCCAGGTATCTTCTCAGGGAGTTTGTGGCAAGTCCAAGACTAATCAATCGAAAAACCGTACTGCTTTCTTGCTGAACGACTTCAGTTAAGCACCATTTAACGTCCAAGTTTTTCGGTGCTCTTCCCACCTTTTTTTTCTTTCTAAGCAGGTTTAAAGAAAATGATGGAGAAAAAAAGGTAGGAAAAGAGGCTAAGAAGGGAAGAGTGAGGAGTAATGGTAACACGAATGGGCAGACTACACGCAGTGCATTCAGCTGTCTAAGTCACACAGGTTATCAAGCAGCGGAGTACCTCCACTGTACAGACTGCAGCCACAACTGGTCATGGTCTTGGTTCCACAGTAAGTGATCAGCACCCTCCTCAGCCATGAGGGCCAGACATGGGCAGCGTTGGTTCTTCAAGTTGCAAAAGTGCGAGGGCCACTCCACTACAAATACTTGGAGAGGAACTTCCTCCTCCTGGAAACATTTCAATGAATGGAGGAGTTGCATCAGCAAATCACAGGGCAGACATTTTTTAGCTAAAAAAAGTGACAGGAACTGAAGGCAGTGATTTGGCAAGCATTCAGGTAAGGCATGTGGCTCGCAAAGGGATGAACATTCAGGCTGTGTCCCTGCGATCACTGTATAGAAATCTCGAACTGTGAGCATGAATATGGTGGTGGACTCGAAGCATATTCATGTTCCAGCTTCACTGTGCTGATTGAACAACTACTGCGCACGTGTGACCCTGTGTTGGAGAGCATCTACAGTTTTGACAACACAACGTACAACTTGGAGTTCCAAAAGCAATTGAAGTGCTGATTGAATGAGTAATGAGTACAGGTGACGTTTGACATCTGTTGGTCAGGCTTGCAAAGGTGACTGTTCCTTCTATCAGTGGAATGGCTGCTGCTGTGTGCAGCATGAAGTAGGCCTGAGAAACAGTGGTCATACGTGTATGACCATAGGTGTCTGACCAATCATATTAAATATACTTATAGCATCCTCGATTAACCGCACCGGTGCACACCGGGGCACACCGGTGCGCCTTTTCATCCTCGATAAACCGCACCGGTGTGCACCGTCCGTCCTCGATAAACCGGGGTGCACCGTCGCGGGGCAATTTTTGGTTGCACCGCCGCGCACCGAGAGAGTCGACGGTGCGCCGGCGTGCAGTCCCGAGATGCATCGCGGACGATGCCGGCGAAGGAGCTTCCTCCGCCGTCTGCTGCAGCGACGGCGCCATCGCCGCACTCGTGTCAAGGCGGACGGAGCTGTGTATTGTTGCTGACAAGGATGGCGTGCTTGTGAATTCATCGGGCAAAAATGCGACAGTCTCCTAACGGGCGGTAACAACGGCCAGTGATTGTAAATGAGGACGCGAACTTTGTGTACTTCAAAGGCGGCTGCATGCATTGCCAGAAAGTTGGGGATTGACATTCGTTTCGTTCGATCGAATTATCATGAACTGTTACCGGAGTGCCTAGACGATGAAGACCTACTTGTTTTGCTGTAACGGAAGGGCGGAACAAAACAGGCACTCGCATTATGGCTCAAACGAAGATGAGAAGCAGCTTGTATGTAGCTGTTTAGTGGAAGCGGTGGCGGTACGTTGTTCCGCATGTGTGACGGATTTAAGTTGTGCGTACATATAATCATTGGCCTTCAATAAATACCACTTTCAAATAGCGCTGTGTCTCATTACAGTGCTGTATTGTTACTTGTGAACGTTTTTATGAGTTGATTTCTTAGATTAAGAGATGGCGCCTGGGTAGAACCGCCCCGTTTGTCCTCGATCAACGCTCCGTGCCGGTACGCACCGTCGTGGGGCACTGTGCACCGCGCCGGTTTTGGGGGCAACACCGGTGCGTGTTTATCGAGGACGCTATTAATATGCTTACTGTGTTCACAGTATTTTGAGGAACCCATATTTCTCCATGCAATGTATGCAAAATTCTTGTTGCACAGCTTTGCATTCTATTTTTAATTTTCTCTGTTACATTAATTTTTTTGCATGTCAAGCAGAAGTACCTGAACAGAGATGTGTCTAGTTCTGACTGCCTAAGCTGTCTTTTTTTATGTAGTTATGTTATATACGCTATAGAAACACCACAACAAAGATAGTGTGGTTTGAAAATATTCAATTCGCAGCCAGCTTTTACTATTCGTATTCAAAAATATTTTATTCAATTCACAGACGCAAAGTTGATAATCACACACCTTGTACCGACAAAAAACACTCAGCTGCCAGTGCCATCACTTCTGGAGAGAGAAAACTGACAAGCAAATCCTCATCCCTGACCAATTTCAGGTTTAAGTTGTAGTGTACTTCTGTGCTGTTTGACAAGCAATAACTTATTTGCGGTAAGATTGCTGCAGACAAGTCCTCAGTCGATCGTTCTAAACACAGAAGAAATGGACTTGAAAGCATTGCACATCATAAGATCTGTTGCTAAATGTACCAAGTGAAGTGCCATATTGTTCTGCGGCATGTGACAGCACACATCAAGGACATCCTCGGTGAACTGTTAGCATCTGTTGAATGCATGTCATTATACCAGCTTGAACATGCCCCAGAAGGGATAATTTTAAAGACGGTAACTTGAGAGGGCCCACATAAAGAAAAATGCTTGGCAACAGGGCTAAGCGCAACTACATTTTCTCATTCACTACTTGAGGCCTGGATGTGTATTATTAAGGCTTGGTTCCTACAGCTGGTAACAACAACAAAAAACCTTTGTCCTGTGCGCAGCCCTACCTCCCACTGGGCTGTATGTCCTATTATCAGCTGGCTTAAGGTTTCGAAGTGATTAGCAGACAGATTATTCAGCATGGTAGTTACTACACCTTCGCAATGGTGAACATTACCTGCCTGCCTCACGACTCCAAACACACAATTATACCTTACGTCGCACAGGTTAACTACGTTATACTGGGACAAAAACACAGCCCTGTGGCCTACGTAGCAGCTCCAATGCGAAATAAGTTATGGTTACGATGGGAGTGGTCATGCACCGTCCCAGTGCACTCGTGTGACCGGCGTTGCGGCCTCTCATCACGGCACGTAGGCGACGAAACGCCCAGCGGAATCAATACGGCGCTCTAATAAAACACAGCGCAGAAGTTTGTCGGGAACGCACTCGTACGGTCGTAAATCGCCGTTGCCGCTACGACGGGGCTCAGCTACGATGGTACGCCGTGGGGCTATGCTTGGGTACAGCGAGCGAGCTGCGACGACAAGGCGAGCCCCTAAAGGTCTCTGCGCTTAAAATTCAGCGTCATTCTAGATGGCCAGCGAAGCTGGGTACAGTCCAAGGAGTGGACCAAAGAGCCACGCTTATTTGTAATTTGCGATTGAGCGTACCTCTAGTTAAATTAGCAGACTGAGACTTGGAAGGACTCTAATTTCATTGTAGCGGAAAAACACGGGGATGTCCATTTTATTCACGTAGGAGCACATGCATTGAAAGCAGACGGAAATTTCCCAATATTTACCAACTTCGTTCCCTTCTGTGAACTACGGGATCATGAAAATTAAATCTCGGAGTACGGGTAGAGTTAACTTAGCGGACAAATGCCAGCCAGCCTCGTTATACACAAGTAGTACCGGGGTGGTAATTTGATTCTGTATTGATCCGATATTCGTTGATCCGGTATTCACTGGAACATTAGCCGCAGAATTGGGCTATAACAAATCAGTGCCCTTGTTCACGCAAAAATCCTAGATACAAAACCACATCTAGGCTTCAAATCCACTGTAAACGCGGTAATCCTTACTTGTGTCCTTGGGGATTTTTCAAACTAAATGGAGCGGAACATGACAAGGTGAAATAACAGAACAAAGCAGGTTTCAAGTTTCAAGTTGAAGTATGTGATATTCATCTGGTGGCCTTGCACAGCCAGGACCAAGTTTTCACAGTGTTGCATGAAGGGCCTTGTCGTCTTTTGCAGTCTTTGGTGTCGGGAATTTTTCCAAGTGGCTTTTGAGCCTCGGGTGAACCCATTTGTTTTGATAATATCGTGCTTATCTCGCAGTTTCGGTTTCATTATATAAAAAAAGTTTCACTGAAATAAAGTGTGACCAACCAAAGTTTGTTTCTAGTTCGTTGTAGCCAATAATTCGCTACATCAGTGTTCGTTATAACGAGGTTAAACTATAACGAGGTATTCTGTTTCATGATAGTTTCGATTAAACAAGAGTTACAGCTGTCTTCTAGTAATTCGTCGATCAGAATGTTTCTGAATCGTTGAGCGCATAAAGCCTGGCAGCGCGTGTGCAGCCTCCCCCCTTCCCCTTACCCCCGTTCTCCGTGCACGCATGAATGGGCTACCGGTGGTATCGTGCACGTGTTTGAAGGTAAAAACACCGGTCATAACGTCATTCCGGAAGCTCTTCAAGGTGGTCATGTCAAATATTTACTCCAAGAACCCTTCAAGAAGGCAACACAAAAACCTAGCTCTGTAGACGAAAACTTCCGTTCTACGCCGATTTATCCATGCACGCTATATTGAAAACCGGAACCTTAACATCTTCGCTGTAAAAGCACTAAAACAAACAAATAAAATTTACACGCAAATTGACACATATGTCGCAAAAGTAATTTTTTTAGCGTAGGGTGAATGTGTAGGGCGATGTAGGGCTTTCTCAGGAGTGGCATGGGGCACTGCGGTTAGAATTGGTTGGCAACACTGCTTCAGCAGCACCAGGCAGCACCGACTAGGTTCAGACATATTTCCCATGGTTCATACCTTTAGACAAACGTTGGTTCAGTCGGTTGAGACGTTCAGACAGCAGTTTCAAACGTCTGGTTACAGGTACGTATGTTTACGTGAATGTGTATCTTGTTTGCATTAGAGGGTTGATGCGTATACGAACAGCGACCGCGATTGCATCACAAGCTGAATGTTCATGATGCGCAGGGATGCGACTGTCGGAACAGTGGCACGCGCTCAGGGCTGCACGTGCAGCATGTCAAGCGCGCTCGATCCGAAATTTAAATGCGAATATTTTCTACAGAACTTTGTCAACTAGTTGGCCAAAATTGTTCGCCATCACGCCTCATCACCCTTTTATTTTTCCCGCCTTGCGACGTGACGTTTGCACAGCAGCGCAGCCCGATCGAGTCTGTGCTGGGATCTGTGCCATCTACTCGTAGTACCGAAGACAGTTAATTGCAGACGAAAAGTGGCGATTGCGGACAAATTTGTGGTCCATCGGGGCAGCTCCTTTTGTAGGGCACATTTTGGCATTCGCGCGCCAAGAAGACAACTTCCCACGCGATTTTGTCGCGGCTTCAAAAATTGCATGGTCGAGACCAAACGACAAAAACGATCGCCGGGCGACTAAAGCGACAGGAATCAGGGCGCAAATGCACGGAGGGGCATGGAACCCAAATCGCGGCGTAGGGCGCCAACAAAATGATGAAATGATATCCTGCAAGTGTGATCGGTAGCCCCCAGAATCGTTTTTGCCGCTTGCTTGTGCTAAAAGCACCCGGCAATCGTTCAAACTAGAGTGAACTAGAACACAGAGTGGCCCCAAGCGAGCTGCCAAAAATGAAGCAATAACAGGGTAACAAAAGGGGAATCCCCAGAAGGAATGATCATAGTGGCGCGAACGGCGAGGAAAGGCCGTGCTCTTCTATGTAGAAAACGCCAGGTGGCGCTACTGCGCCCTCATCGGTAAGGTCAGGGCAACGCCTCCTAAAAAAAACTTTTTTTTTTAGGAGGCGTTGGTCAGGGACCTTACTTATCGGTGACGGACGTGTGTTCCCAGCATGGAGGAAGAAAAATGTTAGGAGGGAGCATGACGTCAGGCGGCCCAGCTTCGGCAAGCCAACCTCCTCTGAAGCCGCTTTCTCCTCTCCCATGTCCTCTCCTCTGGCTCCTCCCGCACAATGCATTATGGAAGATCCACCACGCTCAGGCCCGCGGTAGCATTTAGTGGCTCCGGCTGGCTGCCGGTGGAGGTGGATGCGAGCGCCGTCGCCGAAGGCGCCGTGCAAGATTGTTCGCCAGCGTTGCGCTCCAAGCTTCGTATCGGGGAAGTACTACCGCTGTCGCTGTTCAAAGCAAGGCGAGACTTCGATCGCATTCTCACGAAGCACCCTCATGAGCTGCAAGCCGAATTTCACTTGTGACGTTGGATCACTCGAACGCGCCGCCGTAAACATTCACAAGCACAGAGCGGCCTACGGCTGCGCGGTGTTTGCCAGGTGTGCTGTGACGATTGCGCTTGGCATTCTGCTGAGAGTTATCGCGCCACTTTCCCTTTACGTTATAGCGCTGTAACGAGTGTCGTATCGGCTGGAAGGTGGTGAGACTAGCTTTGGTTTCGCTCGCGCGCGCATTTGCATACGTTCGACTTTTTGGTGCTCTGGCGTGGTGGTACGTTTTTGTCTCCTTCAGTGCATTGGAAAACAAAAGGTTCAGAACCCTTATGTTGGGTCTGACCATTTTTCACCTCGCGTCGCAAGCAGTACGCCGGCTGTTTTTCCGAGGACCGCTCGATCTGTGCGATAGTATATGGAAAAAAAAAAACCGAATGCTACATTACACCTGGGACGGACCTTGCTGAATTGTGGACTGACTGAGCCTTGGCAATAAACGGTTGATTACCTAGAATGGGGACTGAGCGGCAAAGTTGAAAAGATCATCTCCACTTCTGCACGGCGGCGGCACACAACTCTCCGACTGCGGCGTGAACTTCGACAGGTACGAAAGCTCAATCAACAAAGATGTTTTCTGCCTCTCCCGTCCGACCACTTTGCCCGCACGATCAGCCCGCTGTGCCTTTTGGGTTGCAGGCATCGCTGCGCGCAACCACTCGTCGCCGAAACCCGAATACGCAGACGGCCCGGCAGCCAAACGGATAGTCGGACGCACGCAGCGTCCGCGAAGGGTCACATGAGGCGCAAAGAACTACCGCTTGCCTGTCACGTGAGAGTGGAACTCCCATGAGTTTTTCCTTTTTATTTTTATGACTAGGCTTCACGATTGTCACGTGATGCTCCCTCCTAAACTTTGTTCCCAGCGCAGCGACAACGGCCCAGACGGCGAATGCGATAAGTCTTTGTTTTTCTCTTAGGGAGGTAATGCTGTAGAGCAAATAGAAGTAACGTTTAGTTAGTGTTTGTAGTGAGTTTAAGCACCTTTTTGACAGTGCACCAACAAAGGAAGATGCTGTAGGCAAGCATCGCACGGTGTTTGTCCTTTCTTTTTGAGCATAGCACGTGCGGGAGAAAGTAGCAGTACTAACTTTGTGGACAGCAGTCAGATAGCCCTGAAACATGCCGGCGAAGAAGAAGCCGGGCGTTGCGTGCATGAGGTGCAAGCGGGAGTATCCACTCGAGGATACAAGGTTTGAGACAGCTGAGGATGCGGAAAAGCAGGACTTCATGTGTAGAATGTGTGTAATGGAGTTGCGCCTCGACCGGCTGGAGCAGGAGAAGGAGCAACTGAATGTACAGGTTGACGGGCTAGTGGAGGAGCCGAAAGGCAACAGCGGGAGGTGCTGGAAGGTAAGCTAGCCCAGAAAGAAAGCGTGTGTGTGTGCCGAGGGATGCCATTCCGGAAAGCAATGGCGTACGCCACGGGGCAAGTGCACCGAGTGTGCCTGGCTCCGAGGCGGGAAGACAAGGGGAGGCCAGGGCCGCCGGGCGTGAGGCAGCGGGTGGACATGACAGCACTGGTAACGGAGAGGGGCGTAATGCTGTTGTGGAAGAAGGGAAGGGGTCGCCGCCGGGCAAGAGCTACTCAGAGGCAATCAGCGCGAAAGCCTCGGCGGCAAAAATACCTGCGCAGCCAAAAGAACCATGGGAGCAGCGAGTCACCATTGTGGGCGACTCGAACGTGCGCAGGGCAGAGCAGGGGATTACAAAGAGGGTAGGGGAGGACAAGAGAGTTAAGGCTAGCACGCTCCCTGGAAAGATAATTAGCGTGGTGATGGAGAAGGCGAAAGAGCAGGTGTGGGACACAATGACAGACAAGCACCTAGTGGTGATAACGGGGGGCTTAAACGACGTCACTCAAGTGGCGAGGCAGTGGAAGTGGTAAGCGAATATATCTACTTAGGCCAGGTTGTGACCCCAGATCCCAACCATGAGGCAGAGATAATTAGAAGGATCAGAATGGGGTGGGGTGCATATGGCAGACATTCTCAGATAATGAATAGCAGCCTACCATTGTCGCTGAAGAAGAAAGTGTATGACAGCTGCATCTTACCGGTACTCACCTACGGGGCAGAAACTTGGAGGCTCACTAAGAGGGTTCAACTTAAATTGAGAACGACTCAGCGGGCAATGGAGCGGAAAATGATAGGTGTAACATTAAGGGACAAGAAGGGAGTGGAGTGGGTCAGGGAGCAAACTGGTGTTAAAGACATATTAGTAGAAATCAAGAAGAAGAAATGGACGTGGGCAGGGCATGTAATGCGAAGGCAAGATAACCGCTGGTCATTAAAGGTAACAGAGTGGATCCCTAGAGAAGGCAAGCGTTGCAGGGGGCGGCAGAAAGTTAGATGGGCAGATGAGATCAAGAAGTTTGCGGGGATAAATTGGTCACAGTTGGCACAGGACCGAGAGAATTGGAGAATAATGGGAGAGGCCTTTGCCCTGCAGTGGGCGTAGATAGGCTGGTGATGATGATGATGATGAAACGACGTGCTTCAGGAAAGAGGACGAGGCATAGCGAAGCAGGTGGCTAGGGGGTCAGTGAACTCTGGGCGATTTTGGACGACAGAGGAGGCCACGTAGCAAGGGCAGTGGTAGAAGCCAACGGAAATTTGGACGCTTGCTAAAGCAATGAATTTCGAATTGGTTGACCTCAACCAGGAAGTGCACCACCATGCGGGCCGGGCGTTTGTTAGGGACGGAGTATATTTCACTGAGGGCGTAGCGGAGCCGGTGGGGAGGCGACTAGCTGCGCGGGCGGTAGCTTTTTTAGGGTGGCCAAGAGCATCCTGGAAGCTGGACTATATAACAGGCACAGTGAAAATGCGGCAGGGACAAGCAATTGCATTCGAGGTCGAATGTACAGCTAAAAGGAAAGTACCAAAGTTAGCACACAGGGCGCACAAAAGCTTAGAAAGGGGCATGAGGTAGCAGTGCAGGCAAGCGAGGAGGCAAGCGATGTTCCCCCGGTGACCGACTCTTATCCCAAACATCGGAACAGAATTAACCAAAAGAAAAAGCGTGGGGTGACTAAGATTAACTACATAAACATGCACGGTGGCAGATCACGGGAAAAATGGTTAGAGGTTCGCGGTCAACTAGGAAAAAAAAAAACTGAAGTATATGCCTTCACAGAAACTTTTCTTCGAGATTTAGAAGAGCCCCCAGCAGTGCATGAATATATTGGCCTCGAGGACATACCGTGGCGCCACCTACGAGTGACATCACTTGTAGGACGCCGAATCGTGTTGTCGTCTGCTACAACACATTTCGCGTGCGTATGTGGAAGCGTGTTTTCTTCTTGTGGCCACCGTCTGGCCCCCTCCTTGTGGATTTGATGAAAATTACCAAAAAGGTTGTCTGTAAACCAAATAATCCAGGCCAGCAATCAGCGACTCGCTTGTTCTCGGCGATACCGCCGCGTTTAGGTAGTTGCTACCATCGCGACCCACAGCTCTTACATACGCAGCCAGCTAATGCCAAGGATGATGCAGCTGATGCCGAGAAAAGTACGCTGTAAATTCATTATAAAATACCTGTGACGGGACATGTGTGTGCAAGCAAACACCTTGTAACAGCGACGGAAACGCGTCGCTCACTTATGATCTCTGCTGGTATTGCCTGTTAAATGAATGACTACGTGAGAACGGTGATCAGATTGCTTCGCCGCGCATGCTTAAAAGTATTGTTATGGTCTGCAGTTTGGCTTAATCAGTGCCTATTTCCCCTACGATGTTTTTATAGTCATGCTCGGATTTGATTAACGATCACTGCCGTAGCCTGTACTCTGCACGGATGATGTTTACTTTTGGCGACAACTTGTCCGCAATGTATGAACGCGAGTTTTTAACGCCTTCGAGCGGGTTTGTACAAGGCTATATTTAGTTTTCATTAGGCGCTCGGCTTGGTCATTTATAATTGCCGCGTGTTTTGTATCTTTACAGTGAGCCGGCCTTTCTCAAGCATCAATTTCGAAACTCACGACTGCTCACAGAAGGCGAGGCTGCGTACGAGGCGAAACACGTCGTTAATGATTTCGGGTAATGGGAGATTTAGAATAGGAGAACCAAGCATTGGGGGCCCCCAAGGAGCTAGAGGAACCCAAATGCAACCCGCGCGTGCGCGACGGGAGGGCCTTCCCCAACAGCTCGCAGCCGGCTTCGGATGCACGTATCGGATGTTGGGAACTTTAGGCTTGGCGTCGCAGCAGATATTTCATCGCCGTTAGAGTTGCGAGTGACAGTCCCTAACAGAACGTTTCACCGTGCTGGGAACTCTGTAAGCGCGGTGATTTCCGTTGAAGCGATCGACGATCAAGATACCTGCACGGCCTCGGCCGATTCTTGCGCGCAAGCATAGCCATCCTTCGACCGCTCGCCGCACCGTGCGTGAACGGGCCGGCGCTGCCGGGACCGACCTACGCGGCCGGTCGGCGTAAATCGCGGCAGATACATGAGCATCGCTTTGAAAACCACAGCTGATGACACTACCTATCATAATTTTTCATCACACTAACACTCACTTTCACCAATCTGGAACTTATTTTCCACGACTTGTGCGATTTTAAAAAGCGGCGACAAGTTGTTGCTGCCACGACCTGCGTCGGTTCGAGCTGCACCGTCGGCCGTGCGGGCAGGCACGGCGGGTGCGTGTGCTTCTGTGAGCAGTTAACGCTTCACGATTTCCTGCTTTATACATTTCTTGCAAACAAGGGAAATCTAGAAACTTCACTCGGCGATCGTCGTAGTCCACATTGTTGATCGGGGAAACAAGCCGCAGCTTACGCTTCGGTCGCATACGTAATACACCACCACGCTCATGGTGTTTGCGGATAATCTACCACAGTTGATACGGTTATAAAGTCCCCATGAGGCCGAACTACGCTTGACGCACTGAGAATTAACTTCAAACGAAGGAAATTAACACGAAAATACTTTTAGAATGCGCTTCCTAAGCGAAGTGTCACGCGCTGCAAGCCAACTACGCAGCAAGATAGGAACGGTGATCCTACAAGTGACGTCAAAACGATCGCAGCGCCGGCCCCTCCAGTGGTGGGCCTCGCGGCCAATATGGCAAGGCTGTAACAGAACCGTAGGTACTAGAAAAGGGAGAGGGGTTGGCATGCTTATTCAACAGGGAGCCAATTGGCACAGAGTAAACGAAAGCTGCGAAAAACATGTGGGTTAAGGGCACGATAGCGGGAATAGAAACGCTGTTGCCTATCTGTGGTCAGGGGATGACAGGGAAGTTAGAGAAAAGAATGAAAAACTGGTAGGCTGCATTAAGCGGGACCTCGATCAGTTGAGACAATCGGGAAAAGTGATTCTAATGGGAGACATGAATGCCCACATTGAGGACCTGGACGGATACACAGACCGCAACGGCAAACTCGTACTAGATATGTGTGAAGAACATAATTCTAATTGTAGTAAACAGAGAGAATAAATGTGAGGGACAAATTACTTGGGAACGAGGGGAAAAGCAGATCAGTATAGACTACAGCTTCCTTTTAGAAGGAGTGTATGAAAGGTTGACTCTAATGGAAATAGACGAAATAGGTGCCCAGAGCTTAAGAACTGACCATAAACGGATAACTTTGACTTTTGGAAAAATGGAAGGTCAAAACCAGAAAACGGCGGTACACGACTTGAAATTAAACGATCAGCAAATGGCTAATGTTGTGAGCTGAGTTTGTGTCTTGCTGCCTGCTAGGAGATATTTGTCCCCATTGGTATTAATCATCATCACCAGTAGCTTGCGGCTACCGCATCATCTGCTGTACCGGTTTGCCCATCCGACCGCCGCCACTCATCACGTTTCCCGGCTCAAGGTTTTTAACCGGCACAAGCGGCCGCTTCTTTCCGAGGGGGATAATAGTGTCTGAGTTTGTGTCTTCGGCATTGGTATTAATCATCATCAGCAGCATCATCTGGTACATACTCATCATCACGCACATCCTGGGCTAATCATCATCAGCAGGGACGCGCCATCTTGGTTCGTCCCCGCCTGACGCCTCGGAATAAAGGAGCTGCGAAAGCAACGGTCCCGTCACCTTCTATCTACGGCCTTACAATATTACCAAAAGCCTGGAGACGGAAATCGAAAGACAACCTACGAAAGATTGGGAATACTGCGAACTGATGGGTTTCATTCAAGAAAAGATAAGGAACGCGAAAGAACGCAACTACTGGAAAGGAAAAAGAAAACCTCGAAGCTGGTGGAACAAGGAAATCAAGGAAGCTATAAGACAAAGGCAGCAAGCATCGAGAGAGCACAGGGAGGCCAAGCGAGTGGGAATGCAAACAGAGGAAATAACTTTGAAGTGGAATTGGTACCACCGTAAGAAGCTGGAAGTAAAAAAACTTGTACAGCAAAAACTTAAACGAGAAAGTGAGCGATGGGTCTCGAATATGCGGGCAAAGGATAAAGGCGCACCGAGAAAGTTTTGGAATCATGTAAAGGAACTAAGGAAAAAGACCGAAGAAGTACAACTGCATGTCATGAACGGTGAACACCAGGTACTAAAAGGGGAAGAGTGGTATTTCACATACGCTCAATGATACCAAAGAAGTTTAGAAGAACGCAGAGAGATCTACAGCATTTAGGGAGTGGGGCAACTGAGGTGCGTACAGATAGAGAGATAAAGTTGGAGAATCTAAACTGGAAAAAAGCTGAAGAAAATGTTCCAGCAAATATGGCAACAGGGCCGGATGAAATTCCTATACGGCTGGTCAACCTACTGGGTCCAAAAAGCAAAGCAAAACTGATTCGAGCAATCGAAAAAGTGATAAAACTAAGCAAGTCCTGGACAATTGGCATAAGAGCAGGATGAAGATGATATATAAAGGTAAAGGAGACAGGGCTGATGCCAATTGGTACTGGCCTATTACAGTTACCTCAGTGGCATACAGGCTGGCAATGCAAGCCATAAAAGCAGAACTACAGGCGTGGATAGAGGGGAACAGCATACTGGGAGAACTACAAAATGGTTTCAGACAAGACAGACGCTTAGAGGACAATTTATTTGTCCTAACCCAATGCATAGAGGTGTCAATGGCTCAGGAGAAACCACTATGGATAGCATTTCTCGATATAAAGGGAACCTATGACAACGTAGATAGAGAACTTCTATGGAGCATAGTTGAGCGGGAGGGATTAGGCCAGGACTTTATACAGCTGTTACAGGGAATTTACAATGAGAGCGAGGTGCAAATTACCTGGGAGCACCAAAAGTGCACGGAACCAGTAGTCACAAATAGAGGTTTAAAGCAGGGTTGTCCTCTGTCGCCATTGCTGTTCATGCTGTACATGCAGGGGTGAGACAGCTGCGCATATTGCGCACTTTTGATATACAAATCTGCTTTCCTGCGCCAGGCTGCCCCAAAAGCTTGAAAATTGCAAAAATTGCCCCAAATTGTCCAAAACAGTCTGAGAGCCAAGGATTTTAACGCTCCCGCCAGTTTCAGTGGGGAAAAAGGCTTACTGACGCCATTATTTTCCAGCACCCCCAAGGTGATCCTGTTTGTAAAGGTTTAATTGATTGATTATTCAATAAAAACCCCGCATAAAATTGTCCCCAAGATAGTTTTTTCGAAGGTCACCATGTCGGGTTGCACATGCTATTATATTCTGTGAGTTTTTTTTAAAGTTTTCCCATGGAAAACAATCGCAAAGTCCTGTAGACAAAATACGTACCTATGTGTACTCAGGCGACCAACTACTGGTGAAAATTGATGAAAAGACGGCAATTTTCGGAGCGCTTTATCTCCGGAACGACATTACTAGGCTCCGCCATCTCGGTGTGGTGAATATTGGAAAACATGGCCGTCGGGCGAAGCAGTTGCTTGTGGTTCAGGCCTAGTAACGTTGGTTCAGGCAAAGTGCTCTTCGCCGATTTCTACTGTGGTTTTGGTTATGGGGGTGGCTGGGTTTTCATTTAGTCGTTTGATCTGTTGAGGGAAGTTGCGTGGCTCGAAGAATGGGAGTTCATCAAAAACAACGTGGGGCCCGTGAATTCGCCGTGTTTCGGCCTCGAGTGAGAGGCGCCGTGCGTGCTTGAAGTGAAATTTCGGACTCATTGCGGTGTTATAATAAAACGCTGAGTTATTGCTGCCTTTGACAGCAAGCTTGCCAGTGGCGGAAATGGGACGATCGACACTGCAGAAGTGGTGGCGCAGGCTACATCGCCGCAAAATGTTCAAGCAGTGGGCGATAGCGGGACGGGCTATTATTGCACGCTAGTAATAATGGTTTATCTACAGTAGAATCTCGTTACAACGAACTTTGCGGGACCGCAGGATTTAATTCGTTATTTTGAAATATCGCAGTACTGAAAAACCATTATTTCCATGTCGGTAATGTAACAACAACAAAAATTACGTACCTTTGCTGCAGGTGCATGTGTTGATATGCAAATAACAAGCAAAAACGCTGGGCACAGTCTGATTACAATTTATTGCTTAAAGAAATCTGTTATCTTCTTCTGGCGAGTAGACGACAGACGCTGAAGGACGAACGACTTCACATCCTCAACCTTCTTGTGAACGTCATCGGGAACATCTTCGCAGCGCCCGAGGAATAAATGGATCTTCTCGATCGAAACAAGAGCATGAGAGCTAGAAACAGTCGCTTCCTCTTCATGCGTTGATACGGTGTCGGCATCTTCCGCATCATCTTCATCATCGCACTGTTCTTGCCCACGCACTTGGTTGACAATGTCTTCGGTGGTGAGCTCCGCAGATGTAGCCGCTGCGCTGTCGCAGTCAACGTAATCATCGAAGGTCACCGCGGTGTCAAAGGGGAGCTTCTCCGTAAGCTCATCCCAAAGTTCTGGGTTGAGCTCCTCTCTGTCCTCGCTCTCTTGTGGCACAGGTGAAGTCTTGGAAAAGGCCAGCCCTTCGCCAGCAGTTGCTGATGGTGCTTGCCTTCACGCTCCACCACGACCCCGTGAGCATTTCTGCCGCTTGACGAATGTTGACCTCTGTGGGCAGCTTGAGTCGGATGTTAATCAGGAGGCGCTGCACAAGACGCTTCCGAAATTCGGCTTTCACACATCTGATGATGCCCTGGTCCAAAGGTTGGAGCAAAGAAGTGCAATTGGGAGGCAGAAATATCAAGTTTCACATTGCTCAATCACACGTTCACCACATGTGCCGAAAAATTATCGATGAGAAGGATTTTCTTCCTTTCTCTTCATTGCGTCGTCGATGCAGCAGAGAATTCCCGCGTCATCCACGATTTTTCGCAAGGCAACGAGACAACGTTTTAAGTTCCTTAAGCGACCCCAACCATCCCGCCGGCGGCGGCGGCTCCGCAGTCTTCATAAAAAGAAACAGCATCCGGCGCCAGGCGTCGTGCGGCCGCAGCGCGAGTTGCAGCAGCCACTGGGTGAACAATTCCCGCGTCATCCACGCTTTCTTGTTGGCTCTGGAAGAGTGGAAGAGAAGGCGGCGAGGCGGTGGGTGCGGGGGCCGAGCGCAAGCGCCGCAAGGCAACGAGCACTTTCACATTCTCCCCCTCAACGTTTTTCAAGCAGCGTGGCTTAGCGGACTTGCCAATCACTAGCGGCTTGAGCTTTTCTGTGCCCGTGGAGTTGCAGCATAACAGAACGGATACGTGGAGACGCGATTTTTTTTCCGCCCTTGCACTTCTCCCCTTTAAAGTTCATAGTTTTATCAGGCAATAGCTGATAAAAGCACGCCGTTTCGTCAGCGTTAAAGACGTCGTCTGAAGAGAAAGCCTCGACGATTTCTTGGAAGTTGTCGTTCCGCCAGGTTACTGCACTCTCAATGTCTGCTGCCTTCTCTTTGCCACAAGCAACTTGCCACGCAATGCCATTCCTCTGACGGAAGCGATAAAGCCATCCGGCACTTGCATCAAAGACGGAGATGTCCAAGGCGAATGCAAACTGTCGGGCCTTCTCCTGAATTATAGGGCCTGACAGAGGCACATCGTGTTGCCTAGCGTCCTTAAACCACGTGAGGACGGCGTCGTCAGCCTCCTGGAAGTCGCCCAGCCGCAGGCGTTTTTTTGAGGGTGCCAGCTGAGACTCTCGATGCAGCTTCATGATCTTGTCGCGATCTTTGAGTATTGTTGCGACTGTTGACGACGCGATATCACACTCCCTGCACAAGTCGACTTGCTTTTTTCCATTGCTCAGCTCCGTCAGAATGTCCACTTTTTCTTTGAGCGAAAACTGGCGCCGCTTCTGTTTAACACGGGGTCCAGAAGAACTCATTGTCGGCCAACAGAATGCACAACACAATCACGGCGCAGACACTTTGCAGCTCCAGCTGACATCTACAAACGTGCTCACACTAGGCGTACGACGTAGTGTACGCACTCATCAGGCCAGTAGTGACGCCACTCGCGATGATGCCGTTGCTGCTTGGACTGTATCCGTTGAAACGGGTTTCCCCAGCTCTTACCTTCTGCTGCTGATGATGTTGGTAGGTGAAAGCTTCAAAGATTTGACGCCAAAAGTTCAGTGGAAGTTCGTAATAACGAAGCGTAATAATGATCGCGAGTAAAAATTACCTATGTTATTCTGAAATATTCGGCATTCTGAAATTCGTAGTACTGAAATTTTTTTACATATAGAGTATAGACGTTTTGGCGGGGATTTTCAAAAAATTCGTAAATCTGAAAAATTCGTTAATTTGATGTTTGTAGTAACGAGATTTTACTGTATCTGAAGTGAATTTTAATGCCAAGAGGGAGGTGGCTATTCAAATTGCAATCGCAGTGAATGCGCACCTTGGGGATTGAAATGGGAGGGCTGGTTGGGTGCAAAGATAGTCACAAAAATAGTAATTTCAGCATTCACGTGATAATGAAAATTCCTTACGATTGCTTAGTTTTTCGATTCGATGTTTTCAACGGCACTCCATGCTATCTATGCAGAGAGCCTAAGAATTTATAAATGACTTGAAAAAGTTAGTGCAGTTCGTGCCTTGTGATACTCTAGTAGAAAAAACTTCATTGAAAGGCTGTTTCAGAGTAATACTTGGCACAGATGACGTTGACGACCCAATCTAATTATTGCGCTATTTCATTTAGTGTGCTCAAAACGCCTTTAAGGGCCCCTTTAAAAAGTGCACTCCCCCTCTTGCCCCGGAGTTGCCAAAAATTTGATTTTTAGGCTCCTAAGGTGACATAATAAATGTCATCATTCTGCTCCAAATCAGGGTTCTTCTGCTCCAAAATCGAGATTTCGCTGCTCCAAAAACTGCTCCCAAATCTGATTCAGCTGTCTCACCCCTGTACATGGCTAGACTAGAAAGAAAGCTTGAAGTCAGTAAAATAGGTTTCAATCTATGTTATAGCCGCAAAGGACAGGAAGTGGAACAACATATTCCGGGATTGATATATGCAGATGACATAGTACTAGTAGCAGATAGCAAACAGTGTCTGCAACAGCTCACACATACCTGCGGGGAAGAAGCCACTGAACTGGGGTTAGAGTTTAGCACAGAAAAGTCGGGAGTTCTAGTTTTTAATGACAATGTCCGTAACGAATCGGTATTCGTTCAAAAAGCAGCGATACCATGGGTAACGAAATACAAATATCTGGGCATATGGTTAAACGAAGGTCAGGCGTATTTAAAAACTCATGAGGAGCATTTAAGAATGAAAGGCAGTAGAAATGCCTTCATCATGAAGCACAGAGCACTATGGGGATATAGCAGATATGAAGTAGTGAGAGGAATCTGGAAAAGAGTAATGGTACCAGCACTCACCTTTTCAAACACAGTAGTGTGTGTCAAATCAGAGATTCAATCAGGGCTAGAAGTAAATCAGAGGGCCGTAAGTCGATTGGCATTAGGAGCACACAGTAAAACAACAAATGAGGCAGTGCAGGGAGACATGGGATGCGCATCCTTCGAAGTGAGAGAAGCACAGAGCAAAATATGTTTTGAAGAGCGACTTAGAAATATGGATGATCAGAGATGGGCGGCCAAAGTGTTACGGTATCTTTACATGAAAAGTGTGGACACACAGTGGAGGAAAAGAACGAGAATGCTCAGGACAAAGTATATGAAACCTGAAAGTGCAGGGGAAACGACCAAGGCAATAAAAAATAAAGTGAAAGAAATAGAGACAACGACCTGGAAAAAGAGGATGGATGCGAAGAAGTCCTTAGATATCTACAGGATCGGGAAGCAGGAGATCACAAGGGAAAAATTCGATAATACCAAAGGGAGTGCGTTGCTTTTTGAAGCCTGGGCGGGTTGCTTGCGGACAAAAAACTCTTATCCGCGAGCCGGTACAGGAAGAACTATGCGCAGGCTGCGGAAATGAGCCAGAAACCATGCGACATATTGTAACGGAGTACAAAAGTATCCGTCCAGTCCTCAGTGATGGAGCCATCCAGCTTCCGGAAGCCCTTGGCTTTATGGTTACCGGAAAAGTGAATTGGACAGCAGTAGAGGTTAGTAAAAGAAGGTTAGAATGTTGGTGGGAAAAGAGCAGAGAACAATCTGGGAAGACAGGCAAAAAAAGAAGTCAGACTAGCACAAAATTTCGTAAAAGTATTTTCTTCTTATTTTGATATTATTTTTTAGTTATTTTGTTTGTATTTTTTGGCGAGGTGATTGTACAGTGGCGTTGCGACTAAGGCCGCTGTGCAACGCCACCCCGTTACAAAGGGGAAGCCACTAAGCATCATCATCATCGAGAGGGACGCTCTGTCCGGTCAACAACAGATCGAGGTCATGACGTCACAGTCAAAAGTCACGTTGCAAAGACGTTTTCGTCACTTCCTGGGCCGTGGGCTTTTTTTTTTTTTTACTTTTATCACAAAGGCACTGCGCATAGCAACAAAAAGCCATGCACTGCGGTAAGGAGTTTCACCCAAGGCTTCAGCCAAAGCATGTGGAGGCAATTGCCAAAGGCATTGTGTGTGAGCGCTACTGTCGCTTCGCCGTTTTTTAATTGTTGTTATTGCGTCATTTTGCCCCTGGGACTTTGTTCTGTGCCCGAGTTGGTTTTTTTACACGTAGATACCCACGTGATATGTTGTCGTGGCCGGTTACTTAAATCAAGTGTATCGTCCAAGTGTCCCTCGGCGTCGCATTGTCTGTTTCTCTGAGCCAGATCACGAATGAAGCCGTCGCCTTGAGCCCTCGCCGGTGAAACGGCGACAACACGACGACACCGATCTTTTCCCTAACAATCGAGGACGAAGTGTGACACCACTAGTTGTGCGCCGCCCATATCCTTACAAGAAAACAAGTCACGTTGCCGTCAGCAACAACATGCAGCAAAAGAGTTCACCAAGCGAGGATATGCCATGCTGTGATGCAGCGAATTCAGTGATGTGGAAATGATTGTGTGCATTGGGGTGCCACGCTGGATGTACCACATTCGGCTTGTTATTGCAGTGACAGGTAAATGCGCCAACGAGACGTGGTCGAGCTCACTGTGTTCCGGTACATCTACGAATTCCACGGTGACAGAGAGAGAGAGAAAGAAAACCTTCAATGAAAGCTGAAGAGGTCAGTCTTACTAACGGAGAATTGTTTGTTTTATGGTAAAGGTGAGATTAGCCATTGCACTTAGCTTGCTATCGTCCTTGATGTCTGCGCTCTTGATGGCTGAGTGCGATGCCTGCACGGGCAGCAATTTTTGCAGGCAGCTGTATGATGCGGGCTTCCAAATACAAGTGCCTTACATACATACTATTACATATTGCATACATACTATTTTACATTGCCTAACTGGTGAAAAGCGCAAATTTTAAATCGTAAATCAGCGGGAAGCTGAAGGCATGTAAAGTTTGATAACTGCACGTCGCAGGCCTTATAGCTACAGCAAGTGGTGAGCCTGTCTTATATGCCCTCCTGCAGCTGTAACTGCCCTACCTGGCCTAATTGTACTGAAATTGTACAATTGTACTGAATTGAAAAAATCCGGAGCCCTCCACTACGGCGCGCCTCATCGCCTGCGTTGCGTCGGCGTGTTAAACGCTACAATCAATCAATCAATGTACCCAGTGATGGTACAGGACGAGAATATTAACAGATACGCCATTTGCAGTGTCGTGGTATTTTATTGTCCCTCGGTTTTCTTAGTGCAGGAACAAACCAGCTCAGTATCATCACAAACTTAATAAATCAGAGCAAAGCGAAGTTCATCCAGCTGTGAGTGGTCACAGCGCTGTATTCGTATTTTTATGGCAAGCCTTCCCTGACCAAAACACCTTTTCCATGGCGTTATTACCCCATGACTACTATTTCCGAGACCTACTTTGGGTTGCCCATAGAAGCAGCCATTCCACTGAGAGAAGGAAGAGTCACCTATGCAAGCCTTCCCCATCAAGATGTCAATAGTCACCTGTACTCATGCTATTGTCACTCTTTAGTCGCCTTTGTGAACTCTCAGCTGTGCATTGTGCTGTCAAAACTGCAAATGCTCAACAAAGGAAACACACATGTACACTAGCTCAATCAGCACAGTAAAGCACTGGGACAGGAAGATGCTTTGAGTCTTCTAGCATATTCATGGTCACTATTCAATATTTCTATCCGGTGATTGCAAAGACACAGCCTGAATGCTTCTAACCACTTTGCCGACCACATTTTCCCGTCACCATACCAGACTCCTTGCCAAAAAGACTGCCTTCAGGTCCTTCTGCTTTCTTAAGACTAAAAAATATCTGCCCTCAAAGCTGACGATGCATCTGCTCCCTTCCTTGCACTGTTTCCGAGAGGAGGAAGTTTCTCTCCAAAGGCTTCTAGTTGGAGTGGCCCTCACACTTTTTCAATCTGGACACATGTAATCCCCTGTCCACTGAAGTCCATATGCATGAGTCACTAAGTTGTGAATTTTCATAATGTCTTTGCACATTGATAGCAGGTATAGGTTCTCAAGAATTGACTCTGATGGGATGTTTTGGGGCAACACGTTACGTAAAATGGACTCAGCAAGCCTAAAAAGGCATTTTTAGGGCAACAAAAAGCCAATATAGACACGAATCTAAAAATAGGCCCTTATAGGCACTATCAACAGTTGATTAATTTTTTAATTCCTGTATCGTGCTCATATGTTGAACAAAGTTTACATGGACTCCAGGAAAAAA
>CM023449.1:36626501-36774069 GCA_013339765.2 Haemaphysalis longicornis | reverse complement strand
GATGAAGGACAGTTCATGGGCGCTTGTTTTTTTCTTCAGCACGTGACGTAAGCAGCGCGTGTACGACGGGGGGAGGGACCCCTCATTCCGATTGAGCGTGTGACGTGTCCCTGTATCTCCAAAGCCTCAAGATAACGCCACGATTTGAAGTTATCTCCAGTCTTTGTATCGAGTCTTTGCCTTTATTTCGAGTCTTCAGAGATACAGAGGACACGCCACACGCTCAATCGTAATGAAGGGTTCCTCCTCCCATCGTTCACGCGTCACGTGCTGAAGAAAACATAAGCGTTCATGAACTTTTCTTCACTCAATTGGCAACAAGGCTTTCGTAGCGAAGCCGAAACGTCTTGTTTCATGCTTTTAAAGTTTTGAACTGTTTCTTTTAGTCGGTGTCTCCGTTTCTATTTCAACATGCTCCACGACCAGACGGGCTTCCGCAAAACCCTAGACTCTTTCACACTCTTTTGTAATGGAGACATCCGCGCATGTGCTGTGCGAATATCAGCAACACTCTCAGGCTCGGAGCGCGCTGACAGCGTCGTACGGAAGCTGGAAGACTGCCTTCAGGCACCCCTTAGAACCTGTTGTCCACGCACTGTCGCCCTTCACCCTTCGCAAACCACCTTTCTTTCCCTGCTGTACTTTCTAAAGGACACGGGACTTTTGGACCGGCTATGATGTTGCCAGTACCGTCAGTGCTGCGCGGCTTAAAATACATCACGTTTCTTCTCTCTTTAATCTTGTCTTTACATATTTCCTCCTGGACTCAGTCTTGATTGAGGTGTCCTCAACTATAGGCAGCTATCAGCTAAGCCTTTTCCCTCTTTTTTTTTAATTCAATGAAAGAACAGGTCGAATAAAATGAGACACCGACCAAAAGAAACTGGAGAAACAATAAAATCAGCGAACAATAAGAGACGTTTCGGATTCGCTGCGGAAGCCTTGTTCACAACTGGGTGAAGGAAGGGATCATGACGCTTATGTATTCAGCACGTGACGTAAGCAGCGCGTGTATGATGGTGGGAGGGGTGCGGTTCTCTCATTTAGATTAAGCGTGTGGCGCGTTTTCTGTACCTCCAACGATTCCAAATAAGGCCGCGATTTCAAGTTCCGTTCTTGGCCTGTAATTCTTGTGTTTTTCCAGTCAACCTTGTGGCCCGTTATGCCCCAGCAATAAAAAACGCAGTTGTCGGGTGTTAAATACACGTTGGCATTCGAATGATACGATCAAACGAACTAGACAATCGCCCATTCACGTTTCTTGGTCGTGGCCGCTTAGCTCGGCGTCAGCCAGTCGCACAGACAAGATTCTGTGACGTCATAGAAACGGCGCCGGAAAATGGCAGGGGAGTCGCCACTGCTTGATATGTTTTTATCAGTATTTCAATTTTCTTGTTCAAGTTTGCGATAACATCAGTGCCATCCTTATTAGGCCAAAACAGTCTTTTGAATGAACCAAACCAGTATTTCGTCTTTGCGGCCTCTTTAACAGGAAGGTATAAAAAAGGCAGGTGTCAGCTTTTGAGGTAGCCTTTTTAAGACGCCAGCTGGGTGCGCTTTCTCACCCACCTATCCAAGTAACGCTACTGCCTTCAAGTAAATTGAAAACTATGTTCAGACTACCGACGCAAAAGTCACATTGTGGTCTAAGGACGTAAAAAAAAAAAAAAAACGGCGTGTCACGCAGTTCGGTTGGCTGAGACGTGAAATGACGTCATTCTTTAAAGTTATTACGACAGCTGCGGCAATAGTCTGAATGCGGCCTAAGGCTACAGTCAAACCCGATTATGACGAACCTGGATAGAGCGAATTATGCTATATATCGAACGAAACCAAATCCGTTACGAAAATGCATCCTAAACATATTCTGTGTAAAAAGTTCACATCGGATATATCGAACTCGGCGCGCCTACAATTGCCACCGAAGTGCGTTGTCTCGGAGCAGCGATTGAGGTGCTGATAGGCCATCGTTTAGATGTTTTAGATGTTGAGCCCCGCACAGACCGACGTGACGCCCGACACGCTCCGTAACTGTTTCGACGCACTGGATCCACGACGGAGCCCATCCAGTCAGCCAATATTGCTTCGATATTGACGGACATGGATTTGAAGTGGTGCTAACGATGTATCCGCCAAAAAGAACGCGAAAACGAAAATCACCGCTCTTTTGCGAAGTAGGCAGTTTAGGCGGAAAGTAGCTTTACTGCATGCAATAAATAGATTGTTTTGTGTAAGGTAATGACATACTTTGTGTGTTCGTTTCTCTACGTGAGATTGGCAGCGAGGGTCCGTGTATTGCGAACTCGTAACAAAAAAAATTCGTTATAGGCTGGTTTGGCTATAATCGAACTATTGGATATATGTATCGAACTAATCACGGCGCATATTAGAGTTCGCTATAATTGGGTTTGACTGTATATATGCGTAGCTATCGTTAAAGGAGCCATGAAGATGTGATGTGTGTGTGTGATTGTAGGGTTTAACGCGCCGACGCAACGCAGGCGATGGGGCGCGCCGTAGTGGAGGGCTCCGGTTTAATTTTGACCACCTGGGGATCTTTAACGTGCGCCGAAATCTCGTACACAGGGGCGTTTTTGCTTTTCGCCTCCATCAGAAAAGCGGCCGCCGCGGCCGGGAATCGAACCCACGACCTCGTGCTCAGGAGCCATGAAGAGAAAATACAACTTCGTTTAATTTGAAAGAACTCGGATTCAGTATCTCACTCAGATCCATTAGAGCCACAAAAGACTTTTTTTAACAAAAAAAAAAGCAAGAAGTATATATAAAAACTTTCAAATTTGGCGCCACAGTGACGTGTTATGAGCAAGAATGACGTCATACGGGCCAAGAATGGACCTCCTCGATTTACCAGTCAGGGACGAGCCGCTGGCAGTCCGAGGACTGCGTTCGGACCGGAAGTCTCATAGGAATACACGGGAAAATCGAGCACCGGATCGCGTCTCGGGCAGTCCGCGGACGATCCGGGACTGATAATCGAGGAGGCCCAATAAAACATAATTTTCTGTGCGTTAACTGCACGGTAGCATTCAAGTGATGCGGTCAAATGGAACCAGAGGCCCCATTACAGACGTCCAGTCATGTGTCGTCGGGACAGCTCAGTTAGGCGGCCGCCAATCGCACAAACAAGGTTCCGTGACGTCATAGAAAAGTTGCGGGAAATTGGCTAGGGGGTCGCGACTGCTTCGCACGTTTTCTTTAATATCTCCGTTATTTGTTCGAAGATTGCGATGATATTGGTATCATTTTTATCGGGACTAAGCAGTCTTTTTAATAAACCCAACTTGTATTTTGTCTTCATGGCTCCTTTAAAGCTCGCTAAGCTGACTTGGTTGCCGCACCCTGAAACGAAGGGGGCGATGGGGCTATCAGCAATCGGCTCCCTGCATGCAGCGTGCCGAGCTTATAGGATGCCTTGAGATTTCTTTTTTTATGTTTTGTTATCAGCTCGTTATCGTATCCTCTGTTTCACGCTGAGCGCCCGTTTGCTCTTTCTGTCATGTGCCGCGCCCTACAATCTTGTTCCAGGGAAAAATTGTCTCGGTGTCACCAATTCCTAGACTGTTCCTGTTTTCACCGACGATGTTCTCGATCTAGCCGGTATGCTTCTGGAACGGCGAGTGATCCGAGATAAACGAGTGCACAGTAAACACCGCGACGTTCGATTCGCTGACACTGCAGGTGCACGTTGCTTTGTTGAAAAAGCTGTCAACAAGGGGGCGTGCGCAGCCGAGGATCGGCAAATCGAACGCCGCGGTGTTTACTGTGCATTCGTTTATCTCGGATCGCTCGCCGTTCCAGAAACATACCGGCTAGATAGAGAAATCGTCGATGGAAACAGGAACCGCGCAGGTTACTGACGAGAGGCGTACGCCATGTTCAGACTACCGACGTAACAGCCATATCGTGATGTGTGGAAGTAAACAAACGGCGTGCTACGCAGTTAGGTTGGCTGAGACGTAAGTGACGTCATTCTTTAAAGTTATTACGACAGTTGCGGCAACAGTCTGAACTTGGCTTTACACCCTTTCCCTTCAAGACAGCATTGCCGGGAGCGGCATACGAGATAATAAAGAAACGCGCGCTCAGATTAAAACACGAACTGAGGTACCCGGGCGCGGTCACCACAAGTAACGAAACAAACAAATGATAATGATAAAGATAATGAGAGTCTATACAGCGTTCCTGTGTTTGTCAATTGCTTGAAAATTAAAACAGTGTGATCACGAACACTGACATACGTCATGAGGATACATTCTAATTACGTCGAAACTATCGGCGATTTTTTTTTCTTTTTTTGTTGAAAATAGCTCAAGAAGGGAAAGGCTGCTTTCGCTTTTGAAGGATAGTAGACTAATCGTAGACTGAGAGAGTTTGTTCCGCTACCATAGTGTCTCAAACGAATACATATTTTTCTAAACGAGCATTGTGCTGTACGTCCAATGGCA
The DNA here is from genome assembly GCA_013339765.2 of Haemaphysalis longicornis. Taxonomy (NCBI): domain Eukaryota; kingdom Metazoa; phylum Arthropoda; class Arachnida; order Ixodida; family Ixodidae; genus Haemaphysalis; species Haemaphysalis longicornis. Next base: position 36,769,603 of record CM023449.1, on the reverse strand, counting down.
AGGGCTGCTGCATATTCCATTGAGTCAAATACTCACCCACTTGCTTTGTATCCTTGCAGGGAGCGTTCGCTTGTTCGGAGGCACCTCGACCCAGTATTGCACGAGCATACGACATCCGCGGCCGTATGTCTGTTGGTTCATTTTGGCCGGCAAAAAAACCTGTGGAGAAAAATACGTCAGTCGGAGCCTCGGCAACGGTGTAGCTACCATCGTTCACGAGGGCTACACTTTAGGGGAAGGGGTTTGAGTTAATACATAATATTCTATAGAAGTAATGACGTCACCGATCTGTTTGCCACCTGTTAACCTCACCTGTTAGCCCATGGGACTTACTAGTACTTTTAAAAACCATCGTGCACCAATGCGAAAAGCTTTAGAAATACGTATCAATGTTCACAATGGCCTAGTTGCTTGTTTTAGATATATGTCACGTCTGTACTGAAATAAAAAAAAATGAAACTCCTGCTTTCTAGACACCTAACGCCATCTAGTGAAAACTGGATAAACTAAAATGCGTTTCTTGCTTATTTTCTATCTCAGTGAAGAAGTGATATATTTTTAAAAGGAGCAATTGACTAGGCTGTTGGGAACATTTCTATGAATTTGTAAAACCTTTCGTATCAGTACACGATGGTTTTCAAGCCTGTGAGTCGTGAATCAGTAAGTGCCATAGGAATGCGGTCAGGTGAGTCCCCCTTAAGAATTAATTTAAATCCCCTTCCAGGGATCCTTAACTTGGGCCTAAACCCACATTGACTGGATTCTTCACCACGAACCCCCTTCCTTGGGCAACCAGGCGCCCCGTGACGTCACTCAGGAGACTGCCCTCCCGACCTTCTCTGGTGCCTTCTCCACGCCCTCCCTAGCGATGAATATTCAAACAGAATGACTCAACCGCCTTAAAAAGAAAACTCAAGCTGTCTAGCAAAATTTCTTGTTGAGCTGGATGGTTCATAACTGCGGTATAAAACACTTGCCCTACGAAGACGAAGGCTGATACCCACTACATAAACAGGCGCCTGGAAATGTCGTTTGTTTCTCTCCTCGTTTTCGCCTGCTTATTCAGCGCGCTATTCTTTGTTTATCACATCCTTGCTGTCTACCGCAGTCACCCACCTCCCCTCAGCAGCTTCCGCGAAATCTGAACTCACAATACCAATGCTGCCTACACTCCCGAAATCTATGCTAAATGCTGCACCACACAACCACCCCACGATGTTGTACAGCCATACCGTCACTTCATCGAACGTTGCTCAAACCAGCGCGCGTAGCAAACTGCCCGCAGTCAAAGACGGCGTGTACCGGCAGACGGAACATTGCCAGGTAGCGCGGGGCTGCCGCCGAGAGAGCAGTACGAGACGATAATTTGCCCGCTTTGTCCGCGCGTTCCCGTATTCGTCGAAGCCGCCGTGATAACGAAGGTCGCCTCCTCTTTGACGATGTGCCGGACCTGCGTCTCCCACCGCCGTGACCAATTGAACTGCAAGGCCGCGTAGTTTCCGCTGGGCTGTGCACCCGGACAACACGGCGACTTCTCCCATTCGCGAGCCGTGTGAAGCGAGTTGACGCTGTAAGGGCCTGTCTGTCTGAGAATCTGGTGTTCCCTTTTCGAGCCATATCTCGGACTTGCAATGTATAGTCCGTTGAATACGTTACGAAGTGGATATTCCAGCAGACCGCGTGTCGAGTATGCGAAAAAATTGTATATAAGAATCGCCATTCCGTTATGAGTATCCGATGATACTTTTACTCCAAAAAGTATGCCTGGTAAATTCTTTACGTAAAGGACAGATGAATCTCAAAATATTTTATATTAGTTGAATGGGCCCGTTGGGGTGGCTCAGAGCGAAAACGCTGTGCTGTATAGCCCAATGTGGTGGTTTTGATCCCAGTCGCCGCAGATTTATTATTATACAGGCTGAGAACGTGTCTGTTTTGTATTTCGTCGCACATTAAAGGTTCCGAGGTGGTGAAAATTAATCCGGAGCCTTTCAATAATGTCGCGAAGCCCCCGTTGAGTTTGCCTTATCTCTTTTGTAGCATCCCTCTTCGGTCGCCTAGCCCTGCTTTTTCTAAGAAACGCGTGCGGAGTGTGTCTTTGCGCGCTGACCGACCTGAGGACGTGGTTGTCAGGGGGGACCATCCGCCCAGCTTGCAATGGGTTTCGGCGCCGCCGCGGCGTTCCACACCCCCCGTGGCGCCTGCACTGTGGGCTTTCGGGCTCCGGGCCCTCGGTGCAGTTAAGGAGGACCTAGCTGTCTTTTCTAGTGTTTACTGTAGTGTGTTTTGTCTGCACTACTTTCTTTACACCCATAATTCTCCAAGCGCGCGTTTTCGGGTTCACACCTTGTGTCTGTGTTTGATTGGTTCTTTTAACTTTGGCGGGAACATGGCTGATTGGTATTTACAAGCGTCTCCACGATTGGCTCTAGAAAGTGCCTTACTCCCCGCGGTCCGCGCGCTCCAGGATACACTTTTTCCCCCAATACGTTCCCCACCGAACCGCTTGACGCGGATATAACGCGGCTCCCCCGGCTATTGAGGGCGGCGGGCGGCCTGCACCCGGACTCACTTCAGAAACTCTTCCGCCCGTCGTCGGGCCATTTCGCCGGGACACCGTGATTCATTCAGCTATGTCCCGCTAAGCACTCTTAATGTTTTGACTGTCTTTCTCATCTATGTAAAAAGTGTATTGTTTCAAGTTCGTATGTGCTAAATGTCATCAATGTTACCAGTAAATAAATCATTTAACTTTAAAACTTCTTCAACGCCTCGACTGCTTCACTGCTATCATCATGCTACCGCAGCGGCAGATATTTGACCAAATTTCGCCGTTACAATATGTCCGATAACGCAGCTGCAGCTTTGGTGAGTAAAAACTACCACACTTGACTTTTTTTTTTAATTTTAGGCATTCGGCGCATCTCAATATTTCTTCATGCATCTCTATTTTCAATCCGCCACGCTTTCTCAGTACCCCTGCCCAGACCTGGTAGGCAGCGAGATGTATCGGTCTCCGCCGGTGTCAAAAAAAAAAATAATAATAAATAAAGCACGCACATGCTGGAGTTGTTTCGCTTCTCTCAAGGCCTGTGCGCTGTGCAGTGAATCGCACATGGCAACAATTAGCAACCAGAGCCTTCTATGCTCTGTTAGCAACAAGCCTCCAGCGCCCCCTTCTCTTCGCATGCGCGCAGGTGTCCCGCGCCGGTCGGCGCGGGCTACATGAAAGGAAACCGGAAACCGCTTGAAGAGCGCCGTGCGACTCTCACGTGAGTGTAGGGTTATCGGGTGGGCAACCCGCGGAACATGATCTGACAAGGCAACAGACGCATGAACAAAAAAAAAAAGAAAGAAAAAAAGAAAGAAAGAAAGAAAGAAAGGAAACGACTAGGGAGAAGAGGAGAACTTAGACGGCGACCACTGCTTCAGCATCGGCTCGGTACGACTCGTTGGTGGGCGCGGAAAAACTGCGTTTAAAGTGAGCGCATCCGCATACTGTCAGTTTTTTAACGGCGGAACTGTTGTACGAGCCGTAAGTTCGGTGTCGCAGAATAAGAAAATGCGGGGCGCTCGTGAGCGGGTGGCTCGCGGTGACCGCCGAGTCCCCGGCTCAAGCAGAGGCTTTAGAAAAACAAAAAAACAAAAACAAAAACAAAAATAGCTCCAGCGCTTTTGTCAAGCGCTACCGCGCATGTAATGCTTGACATGAGGAACGCGACGACATCGATACATATGATGATGGCTACTATTAGCACAGTGCAAAGCAACGACGGAACGCGTAAATAAACAATTTTCAAACTTGTACATATGCGTGGTGAGGCGTCCTTTAATGCTCAAGTATAAACAAATCCTGCAGCTTCGTTATGGTTCAAGCCTTGCGCCGCGACTTCGTGCAAGCTTCCCGAATGTTTAATGTAAGCCTTTCTGACCGAGTAAGTTAACGAAGCCGGAAGTTCTACGGTAGCGGAGGGCAGGAATGAGTAAGGTGCAAGCAATTGGATACCTTACGTGGTTTATACGAAACAGTGCTGTAAATTTAGCGTTTCGAGTTCCTAACCGATATATACTTCGAAAATTGTTTGAGTGGACGCCTCAAACGTGCGCCACTTTTGTGTTTGACGTATTTATATTGTAGCCGCATGCATATAAAAGTCACTTTAGCAGGATCTTGATTATCGAAGGCAGGCAGCCCCAGTGTTTGTTGAACTTATTTGCGAAGGTGATTATACCGGTTGTTGGTGGTGAACCACTTAAGTACTGCGGTAGCAACGGAATATTTTTTTCGCAACTGCGGCCTTCGAACGGGCACGGATCAAAGGAGCGCGGGTCAGCGAAAGATCTTGGCATGGAGTGACAGCGCAAGACCGCATCTTTGTATGCGATATTCACCGTGTACTTCAAAGGAGGCGGACGGATTTTTTTTTTAATTCATACGCTTGAAGAGTCAGGTGCTTGGGGGAAAATGCTGTAGGCAACCAAACAAAACAAAACAAGGACAACGGGTAATCACTCAATTGAGAAAGGGCTGTTGCCAGCGATTGGTTCAGGTTGAGTTCTAAAGTTCAGTAAGGCTTGTTGTTGGGCTAGTTGGTATCGGTAGTTGTACATGGTTGGAAAAGCGCTTTGTTGTAGCACAAGGGACAAACGTAGAGCGAAAGAAAACCAGACAGAACGAGTGAGGCGCTACTAACAACTGAAGTTTAATCAAGGAAGGAAATATATAGATGATCCACCACTTATGCCAAGACTGTGCGCATGCGTCAAATTTCTTTATTTATTTAGTCCGGAGATACTCCTTTCCTCTCTCTAGTAAGGTAATGGAAGGGGAGCTAACGCACTCTCCTTCTATTCCCGATGTCATGCAAAATGCCTCCCAAATTTCTCTGGTTATTTTATCATTTGATTTGAACAGGACCTCAGTCTCATTGAATGCCGGAGCGCATTTGACTGCAAGAGCGCTTTTACAGTCGAAGCAGTGTAATGAGAAATTACCCGAAATGGTCTTCTCACATAGCGCGCGGTGCTCCTTGAGCCGCTCGTTGAGGCAACGTCCTGTTTGCCCTATATATGCCCTCGTGCACGAAAGAGGGATTTTGTAGACAATACCCATGCAACAGTCAATAAACTTGCGCATGTGCGCTACACCACAGCTTCGCTCACCCAGTCATTCCTCTGCTCTGGCTACCTATCCTTTTATCGAACAAATTGCACAACTTCGAAAGTTCCTGCGGAGCGGAAAAAAAACCACCGGAACCTCGTGTCTCGCGGCAACTTTTTTTAACCGATGAGACAGTCCATGAATGTACTGGATCACCACAGGACGTTTGTCCTGTTTTTTCCTGTAAAAGCGCTCTGGCAGTCAAATGCGCTCCGGCATTCAATGATACTGAGGTCCTGTTCAAATAAAATGATAAAATAACCAGAGAAATCTGGGAGGTATTTTGCATGACTTTGGGAATAGAAGGAGAGAGTGCGTTAGCTCCCCTTCCATTACCTTGCTAGAGAGAGAAAAGGAGTATCTGCGGTATAAATAAACAAAGAAATTTGACGCATGCGCGCAGCGTTGGCATAAGTGGTGGATCATCTATATATTTCCTTCTTCTTTGTTGAATAAAATTCAGTTGTTAGTAGCGCCTCACTCGTTCTGTCTGGTTTTCTTTCGCTCTAAGTTTGTCCCTTGCACTGTAAACGCAAACTAGCCGGAAATGGAGTTTTAATCAAGTAATGTGCCCTGAATAGTACCTATAGCAAAAAATGTACTCCCTAGGCATGATCTAAAGAAGTGGACGAACCTCCATGGTAGTACCGTTGCCCATCCGGGTAGCAAAAGGGAGGATTTAGAACGACTTAACACCATTTGTGAGATGGCGTTCCGTTCCTTGTATACTACCACGTCCACAATAAACGCCCTATCTGAGGTAATCATCTCAAGCGGGCGGTCGCCATGTTAGTCTTCTGTTGTCTCCGTGCACCAGCACTTCAACCGTGGCCTAATGCTAATTAGAACGAGTAAGCAGGACGCGACGGTTGCACGCAGCTACAAAACCAATACCGTACGTATACCCGTATAGATGCTTCAACCAGCGCGATCACAGGCAGAGAGCGCGGCCGTGTTGTCTCAATCTGTTTATTTTGGCGATAGGTGTTGTCAAACTCTGCTGCTAACGAAGATGCAGTTCTCGCCGTTGCAAACAATTGCAATGTTCATCTGCTTCGCTTGCTTGCGCATACATAGACGATTTAAATTCTCGTGCCAGCGCGCCAACGCACCCGACTGCAGCGACTCAACTTGCCCTGGCGGCACGACTGGCTGCCCGGATGTAAACAACTCCGTGCTATCAACGCAGCGCGGCCGGTGACTCGGCGCGGCCGGAGCTTCAAGCCTCGCCTTGGGCCGTCGTTTTTTCTTATTTGTGAAGGACTAGTAGTGCCATTTGGTGGAAAGATTTTCATGTGCCCCTGTCACACGAGGAACGGCCGCAAACAGCATTTGGATACGGCGACAGGTGTGGACAGCTCGCTGGTAAGTGGTCTTTCATCAGTCGATGCGTTTGTCAAACGTTTGGATAGGGTTAACAGCGAAGTACCCGGGTACCCGTGCCGCTCACAGCTCGTACACGCACGGGCAAAGAAAAAAGCGCACATTCGTATTATTTTACTTGTTTGTGGGTTTTGGGGTATGCGTTCGCATTCTTTTGTAGGCCGGTTTGTAACAGGGCATTCGAGATAAAATCGTTTGTCGCGCGCGGCGTCGTTTCAAAGCAACGTGACGGTTACTTCGTGCTGGCGAAAATCAGCGCAGTCAGACGGAAGCGGGAAGGAAGGTAGAGAGATCGGGAAAGAGGGCGCTAATATATAAAAGAAAGCGTAATGCAAGACGAGAAATATAACACAACCCGCCTGCATTTCTCCGAACTTCAGACAGAGGCCGCACACGGGTACGTTGTCACAAACTCGAGCGTACGACGTCTAAAAAGTACCGTATATATATTTTTTTTTTTTCATTTTATCAACGTGACCTGAGCCACTTATCTTCTCATTTGCCGCGCATGCAGACATGATTGTGTCCCTGTGTTTGAGCGCAACAGCCATCCTTTTGCGACATAAGAACCAGCGAACGGCAGAGGAAAATTGTAGAAAGCCAGCCACATCAGAAAGCTGGTTCCGAATGTATCAGTCATCCCTCTATCGCCCTGCAACATTGAGGCGCTATTTTCGGTGCTTCTTCTGGGAATGCGTGTTGGGGGGTGGGAAGGGGGGTCTTAAACCATGTATGATTCGGTTATCTTAGCTGATTTTTCGCCTTTTCCTGCGCCTCACAGTTCGTTTTGTGGTTTTTGTTGTTACGGTTTTTTAGTATTTTCGGCTGGAGTGCGCCGAGAACTCTGGACGCATTGGGGGCGCGGCAATTGGGCGCTTGGGCATATAAAGCTTTGAATTGTTGCAATAATAAACTAGTTGCGAGTGTGCGCTTGTGCCGTCTTCATGTGTTCTTGTCCTCGTTTAATTTGCGCGCAGTTTATTTTTCGCAATGCATAATTACCAACTCGCCATTCTTCTTCTGCGTTTTCTGCGAGATTCAGGACTGGACAAAACTTTAATAATTTTTCCATTGTGTGCATGGCTACGTCTGTACGCGTTTGCGTCGTTGTGTACGCTTGATTCCTTTTCCTTGTTAGGGCGCTCTGCGTTCCTGGGCTCCATTCGCTCAATTTTTCTTGTCTTTTGCTTAACTTTATTTCGAGTTTTTTCCTTGCACTACATTGCGTGCCATTTTTATTTAACTCTTGTTTTCTCTCTATTTGCTGCTTTCCCGATTTCTCAACATTCACTTCACTGCATTGTAATCATCCCCATCTGGCGTAGCAAGCACTGCCGCTAGCAGAGCTGACCTCTCCAGCCCACATTAAAAGAGCTCTCTCTCTCTCTCTCGCCCAACTCGCAACCCTTTTACAGATTCTATACTCCGTAAAATGAGTTGCCTGTCCTTTTAGGTACGGCAAAATCTCGCGCAGCGCATCATTCTGCCAGGGGGCCATATTCCTAATGTCAATGCACACACTATGAAAGCAGCTTGCACTTAATGCGTCACATTGTCTGCTGATAAGCATTTTAGATTCGCCCCTCTCATCATCATTCACTTCGTGGAGATGGCGGGATTTCTTTCATAGCTTGTTGTCACTGCAGTAATTAATAGCAGAATCAGTCCTACAAATCACAGAAACGGTTCGTTTCACGTTGAAAAATACTCACAGTAGCACACTTTTGCACCACACGGAGGAACAATCGGTTGCAGTGATGAGGCATAAGGGTAACTTGTTGTTAAAGGGTCATTGAAGACAACCAGCAAGTTGATTTCAAACGGAAGTCGGACCTCCGCATAGCCATTTCAGCATTGATTTAGTGCCAAGATACCTTAAGTGCTGAGAAATCGCTGTTCAACTGCTCATCAAACGTGACGCAAACACGACTGCAGTCCGCTGTTTGCATCAGATAAACCGGAAGCAAGTGAAGCAGCGGGGGATTAATAGCAGTATACAATCAACTGAATACAACATTACCACGTACCAAGCAGTTGGTCAGTTCCGGTCAAATCGCTCATGCTTCCCCAAACTCCCCCTGTCATTTTGGCGTTCGAGACCACTAAGCAAAATGTTTCTCCATTGGACCTGTGATCAGTATTTACGCTTCACTGAAGAAAAACATTGGCCTTTTGAGGCCCCGCAAGTTTTGGGCGTCGAACGATTTTCTCATGCGTAGCTCGTATGCTCCCTTGGAAAGGCGGTACGGCCACCCCAAGTATGGACGAGTAGCACCATCCAGCGGCAGCCAAGAAAGAAGTTGTGCGCGTCAGGCCACTTAGCCCTTCCGGTGAAACCTGTTTTTGCTAGTTTCAACCTTATTTTAAAAAAAATGCCAGGTGTAAGAGGGGTATCATAGTGTTCTCCGTGAGCTAATCTATCAACCGTAGAGAGGACTTGCATTTTAACTTCACTGTCCTTTAAAGTTGTGCTCGAGTATATTGTGTGGAAGTAATATCTTTTTTATTGCTGCAAAAGCCACGATGGTTAATTGTACTGGCACTTGGTTTTATGAAGCCTTTGCATTCCTAATTTAAGTACTGAATCTTCGCAGGGAACCTGGCATAACAATTTTATACTGTACCGAATTATTAAGTTCATTTAACCATGGTGTCCTGTTTTGAATTTTACATGTGTGGTCATTTTTTTTTTCTTTTTTGCTTTTTCAGGAAGATGTTCCTTTGACTCCCTGCCTGCATTCCGCGAACGGGGAAATTAGTCTCCGCATCGATGGCCAGAGTGTCTTGACTGCATCATCTTTACTGGGAGGACTGTGTAGTCTGTTTGCATCGTTATGGGTTTTCAACATTCAATATCCCAAGAAGGCACACAGAGCTCTAACGTTTGTGGAACATGCCTTTTTGGACCTTGCCAGCACCAAACCACGTGTGAAGGATTTAGAACTAATTAACTTTTATCGCATCAATATCCCTCACCAATATTTTATTTGTTTTCAATCCTGTAATCATTGGATAGAATTTCGTATTATGTTTCTGACGTTTTCTTTTTTTTTACCGAACAGGGGATATTTGATGGGCCCTTCAGTATGCTGATAATACAGCTATCTTTTAGTGAGCAATAATATTAACCAACTAATATAACTTGAAACAATTATCTAAATAATGTTGGCAACTGGTGCCAAATGAATCAACTTAAAATTATCGGAAAAACACGAATTACATGGCTTTTTCTTCTCACTCTGAAGAAGCTGTCGCAAAACCACGCATTCTGTTCTATATCCTTGCAATTAACCCCTCAGACTGGGTCACTTTTCTCGGCGCATTTGTGTCTTTATCAAAACGCACTGGTATTTTCCGCAACATATTTCTCGTTCTTTATATACTCATTTATCATAGCCATCTCATTGCTGTCTGTCTCCTACATCATTTATCTCTTGTACCTTTACCATCTACAAAATGCTCGTTACCTTTCAATATCAAATCGTTACACAGCTCTCGCTCATTTCACCACCAATTGAAAAAAATTTTGTGTGTAAACCACTGCAACCATTTTTTTCACTTTGTTGTACTGAGTACTGATGTGCACTGATAAGTACTCACGCGTTCTCAATCCTCTAGTATTATATAATGATGTCACTTACCATGCCGTTGTGTTTGTGCCTATATGTTTTTCGCGTATTTCCAGTTCTTGTAGTAATATTTTTTTCTACAGTTTGTTTCAACTAGCACACAGATCGCTCATTTTCACCACCAACTGAATGTTTTTTGTTGTTTGTAAACCACTGCAACCATTTTTTTTCACTTTCTGTACTGAGTGCTGATGCGCTCTGATAAGTTCTGATAAATACTGACGCGTTCCCGACCCGCTATTATTATATAATGATTTCACTTACCATGTGGTTGTGTTTGCGCCTATCTTTGTTTTTCGCGTATTTCCAGTTTCTTGTAGTAATATTATTTCTACGGTTTGTTCAACTAGCATTCTATTGCTGTCTTCCATTCCTAACTGGCGTGTTTTTAGCAATTTACCATTTTTGCTTTCTTATAGGAGGGTCGCCCAAAGTTTTTATTTCGGAGCCTCCTTGTGTACACCATGTACCATGTAAACTTGTATGCGAAAGTTCGTTTGAAATAAACCTGAAACCGAGAAAAACCGTGTGAAATCAGTACTCCCGCAGGGAACTAGAAACTCTCCTTGTGGCCTTGAAAAAACTCCTTTCGGAAGCCTACAAAACCGCCACCCAACTTTGCAAAACTCCATTCAAACGAAATATATGCTTCCCTTGAACCTCCTAAAAACTCCCTCGCGAGGCCTACAAAACGTAAAAACCTCAGTGCAAAAGAAGTAAATGCTTCCCTTGAACCTCCCTCAAAACGCCCCTAAAATAACATAAGTACTTCCCAAGGGAGCCATAATAGGCTCCTATTCAACCGCCTAAAAAGTCCATAAACATCACTTAAAAACGCCTTGAGGAAGTAAAGAATACTCCATTTTGGTCTCCTTAAATTCTCCCCTAACATTTCTTAAACACTCCCTACCTACCTCCTTTCTATCACCTAAAAAACCCTGTTTTGAGGAGGTAAACAAACCTCCCTGTTCCATGTAGTAAAAAACTCCTACAAGGAGGATCACTAGAGGACAGGCGAAAAAGAACCTCTAGGGAGTATATGGGTGGAAAAAAAGTTTAGAGTGTGTGTTACAAAAAGCGCTTTTCTAACCATGTACAACTACCGAATTTTAAAGGTTAGGCCAGACGGCACAATCGCTTCAGTCTGCGCCTGAGTCACGTCAGGCGTACTACGCTTTGCTTGACGAACGGGCGCAGGGGACGCTGGACGGCCGAGAGAGAAAGAGAAAACTTTATTCTCTAAACAGCCCTAGTCCGGGACGTCGTGCCACAGTCTTTTAATTAGGTGACGGCCAACGCGAGGCACGTACACACGAGCGGTCAGCATTTTCTTGGTTTTGCTAACTGCCGGGCGGTCACCGCGAGGCCCGCACTCACGTGTGCGCGCGCGCTCGGCAATTTAGTGGTACTTTTAACTGCGGATACAAAAAAAAAAGTACAATTTGCTAAACAGCTTCGCTGTTGATAGCATAAACGGAAAGAATTACTATGACGCCATTATAAATGTTACCGAGAACTACGGATAAATTATGGGTAAAAAAAAACACAGAGAATACCCGCCGCGGTGGCTCAGTGGCTAAGGCGTTGCGCTGCTGAGCACGAGGAGGCGGGTTCGATTCCCGACGGCGGCCGATTTTTCGGAGGCGAACAGAAAAAATGCCCATGTGTACATTTCGGCGCACGTTAAAGATCCCCAGGTGGTCAAAATTAATACGGAGCCCTCCACTACGGCGCGCCTCATCACCTGCGTTGCGTCAACGCGTTAAATCCTACAATCAATCAATCAATCAATCAATCAATCAATCAATCAATCAATCAATCAAAAGCACAAAAAAATAAAAAAAAATATTTTGCACAAGGTTTGAAAATTTTTGACAGCAATTCTCACAAATCATGAAAACTGAACAAAAAGTAAACGAAAGCACACGGGGTCAATCTGGGGTGCGGCCATTCCGCACATGTCGGCAGTACCAAAATGCGTCCCATCGGTAGCATAATGTGAACGGCTCCACATTTTCGGCAGCCCGGACATGGGCCGCTTTAAATAAAGTTTGATCTCTCTCTCTCTCTCGAGCAAAACATCGCACTTAACACCAGTGTCGCTCCGTGTGGACGTAACTCCCGCGTTGGTAATAGCTCGGCGTGGACTTCCGGGACGCAAGTGGGAATTACAGTGGCGTGTGTCTAGAACGCGTGACTTCCTTTAGGAAAAAATGTGCAGAACCTTAAATTGAATATTGGCCAGCACACAACAACACAAACTTGCCCGCAGTTGACTCGTGCACGCGCAGATGCTGACCCGCTCACTTTCGTATGCTTTCTTGTTTTGTTTTTCCCCGCGTTTATCCATCACCCCCCGCAAGAGTCTGACGAAGAAAAAGAACATATGGACAGGCGGTTGCAGCAATAACAGCATGAAGCGCCGCACGTCTGCTCTCAAGGAAACCTGATTAGTATAAAGCAAAGTAGCGTAGAAAACCGGGCTAGTTGGTACATATTCGTCTTCACAGCGCACAAATAATGGGGCAAAGAGGAGGATAACACTGGAAAAGCGCTGATCCGATGTTATCCGCCGCTCTGTTCCGTTATTTGTGCGCTGTGAAGATGAATCTGATTAGCATGGCACACCACATTGTATGACCACTGGCCAGCTACCTTTGACTATCTCCTAAATACCGCAAAATGGTGACGATGTAAATCCCTAAATTATCTAAACACACACGCTGCCTTGCACGTTGTTATTTTCATCTAATTTTCACGCAACACAACGAAGTACGTCTGGCAATGTATAGACACACACACAAAATATGAAACGCGGGTCACTGATCTAGTCGAAAAATAAAAAAAAATAAAAATTGACGTTTCGAGAACAATACAGCGATTTAGAACGGTCAGTTTCATTTTTATACTTTCCGACTGTCAGTGACCTGCATTTTAACCCTTGGATTACGCTACCTTACCAAGCGGTATGTCGTCCAACCATCGACTACTCCCGTACACGCCGCGAGATATACGAAAGCGAAAAGATAACAGCTGTATCTGCTATCACGAAGATGAGGAGAGAGGCCGGAATTATTTCATTTTTGAAAGGCCCGCAAATCTATCTGTGGAAGCTGCACTCTTTACTACTGCGTCTAATCTCGGCTCACCTTTGACGCTCGACTGCGGCGAACACAAGAGCCTGACGTATTCCTCGTTCAAAGGCTCGTGGGTGTAGAAGCGCGGATGCCTGTCCTGCTCGTCCATCGCCGATTTCCACTTCTTCGTAAGCGGTTCACTCAGCGAGCTGCGATCAACTGCGCGAACTCGCAGGTTGAACGGGCGGGCCGCTAAGGAGCCGTGTATAATTGGCGCCATGAAACCTGCCGACATTCCGGCACCCAGGGAGGGGAAGATAACCACGGTGAGACCTTGGAACGAGGGGATAGAGGCGGACGGAAATCTCGGCATGTTGCCGTGTAGTTCAAAGGCAAGCGGCCCTCGCCAGTTGTCTAACTGCAACCGTCTGCAATCGGTGAGGATCGGCGCCGTGGATGATATGACTGGGCTGGAGGCGGCAGCCGGTGCGATTTGATTCTGTTTCCTCTATATTTTTTTTTTGTTTGTAACCCGATACCCCTTCCTGCCCGAATCGACGGTTACCCAAGACACCGCCGGAAAAACTAGAAAGGTGGAAGAAGGAGGGAAGTTGCTGAGCGGGGTGAGCAGGACGTCCCGAGAAAGAACTGGAGAGGGTCCTGGAATCGACCTCACGGGAGAGTGAAGAGCTTATATAAAAAAGACATGGGGGAGGTTTCTCGGCGTTACACCGACAGACTACTTTACTGAAGTCGGGAAATCAGGGTGAAAAGGACACTTGGGACAAGGGGGAAGGAAGATAATAATGTTGTGAAAAATAAGAAAAAAAAACTTGAAGCAGTCGTTGAGCGAGCACGTTAAATGTTACAAAATAGTAACACCTCGTTAACGCGAACTCGCGTATCTCGAAAAATTGGGATAAGTCGAAATTTTGCGCGGAACTGAACCGTTTCTTATTCGTCCCATGTATTTTCTTGACCTTTATTTCGATGCATTTCTGAGCCAAACTGTGGATATCTCGAAATATTGACTGAGAGTGGAACGAAAAGTTCGCCGCCGCGGACGGTTTCACAAGATTTGCGCGATGCTGCCGTGCCTAAAGCCCGTTCTACGTGGGGCGAATTTCGCCTGGCAGTTGCGGCGCCGCCCGTGCGGCAAAACAATTTATTTTCCTATTTTCACTGATGCGACATATTGCCAAATGCTAAGCGGCGTTCACAAGAGAAGTTCGACCCTTCCAAACATTTGAAAATTCGCCACAGCAACGGGAATAGAACGTTTTGGTGCACGAGCGGCGCCGCAGCTGCGAATTCGCAAGCGAAATTCGCCCCATGTAGAACGGGCTTTAAGTCCCTCGATTTTTTTCTTGTTTACCCGCGCCTACCATAAAGCCGATGTTTTCCCCGAACGTGAAGCCTTTCCATTGAGGCAGATCAACTTCGCCAGGCAACCCTGTGGCACGTCATGTGACGGTAGAGACATACGCAGCGGTATAGTGTACAAGCAGAGGTGTGTCGTGCGGGGAAAAACCCAATGGAGAGCGCGGGTCCCAGCCGGTGAACATGTTTTGAAGGTTTTTTTTCTATTTCAAACCTTTATGAAAAGCAAAATTGGAAGCTGCTGTTGAAGATCTGGTAAGCAGTAGCCCCTTTTTTTGCAAAGGACTGGATACTTCGGGGCAATCCGCACAACTTTGCTTATCTCGAAAATCCGCTTATCTCGAAATATTTTCCGGCTTTTACTACTTCGAGTTAACGAGGTATTACTGTAGTTCCCGGCAGTGGGTCTTCTTTGCCGTTTTCCAACGTCGCCATTTGAGTTCATTGATTGATCGTAGGGTTTAACGCGCCGACGCAACGCAGGCGATGAGGCGCTGCGTATAGTGCAGGGCTCCGGATTAATTTGAACCACCTGATGATCTTTAACGTGCGCCAAAATCTCGTACACACGGGTGTTACAACGACGCCGATACAGTTAAAACCCGAACTAACAAAGTCGCCGGAAACCCCGAAACTTTCGTTAAATCGAGGACTTAGTAAAGTACGTATACAAGCAGTCGATCACGTAACTTCGACTTTTAAAGGGAGGCGCAACCCAGCAGCCAGCACTACATCGTATTGCGGCGGCGGCAGCACTTGCGGGCCGATAATTTAACAAAGCGCAGAAGGCCCGCATTGAAAATAACGACAATAAATCGCTAAAGGTTCTGGAGGAAACAAATTTATTTCTTGGCAAAAAGCCTGCAATTTTCGCCGGCGTGTGATTGGGCGGACAGACTTTTCGTAGAACGCACGCGCAGTCAACCTGTGCTCGCTTCCTTCGTGAGATCCCACAACCAAGAACCATGTGAATGTGTAGGCGCTGGGAGAAACTGCGAGTAGTAGTTGTAGAAAAAAAATTATTAGCAGCGAAGCTGTTAAACAACTGGTAATTTTTCCTGTCCGAAGTTACAAATACCTAGAAAATGCCGGTCGCTCGTGAGTGCGTCCCTCGGGTGTAGGTAAAAATGGTTCCGGTAAAACGGTTGTGGCAAAATTAGACGGAAAAAATTATTAACACAAAACGCATTAGGGGAGGGGACCGAGGTACGCCTGGTCAGTGTTCCGACCGAATTATGTGTTTTAGCAGAAAGCATACCATGAACAACTAACATTGCGTTGTTTTTTTTTAAACTCTAGTAGCCCGAGGCTCGGGTGCCTGTTGTTCGGGCTACTATGCATGCCACCCAAAGGAACGATTAATCGATTAATGCATTGTCCCCGAATAAATTCGTTAACCATGCAGTTAATAAATCGAAGTCATGTGAGGAGAGTACACAAGATATCAAGTCCCCCGAAATTTCGCGTAAGCAAGAACCCGTTTTTATAATACCATGGTTAGAATCGCAACAGCATGTAGTCGAAGACTAGAGGCGCCGACGTCGCTCCTTCGAGAAATAGCAGCAGTTAAAGGTGCCTTCAAACCACGTCTGTACCACGCGAGGGTCTCTTGAACACACACACACACACACACACACACTCACACACACACACACACACACACACACACACACACACACACACATACACACACACACATACACACACACGCACACGCACACGCACACGCACACACACACACACATGCACACACGCACGCACGCACGCACGCACACACACACACACGCACACGCACGCACGCGCACGCACGCACGCACGCACACACGCACGCACGCACGCACACACACGCACACACACACACACGCACGCACGCACACGCACGCACGCGCACACACACACGCGCGCGCACACACACACACATACGCACGCACGCACACACACACACACGCACGCACGCACACGCACGCACGCGCACACACACACGCGCGCGCGCGCACGCACGCAGAGACTGTGATGGAAGCTATGTCGGCGATACAGGCAATTTTCAGCAGACTCAAACAGCACATGTACGACGTAATGAAGAGAAACGTGTCTTCTACACGCTGAAGCAACGCCCCATGGATTAGACTGGGCCAATGCGAAAATAATGAAAAGAAAAAGAAGAACTGGACCTCAAGGATTTATCTTGAATTCCTGACAGTCCACACCACGGAGCCCAAAGTTAATCGCAATGACGGCAACTTCCCGCACGTGTACGCGCGTTGCCTGCGTCACATTGTGAAGCCAACATGACCGGATCACTTTCGCCCCCACTTTTCATTGTGAACAAGGCTCCCGTACGGGAGCCGAAACGTGGAATTTGGATTTTACAAACATTTTTGGTCTGTGTCAGTTTTTAATAATTAACGACAAGAAACGATACACCACAAGCTAAATTCTATCTACATCGTCTTTTTTTTTCACAACCTGTTGTTTTAGGCTTTTATACTAGACCTATTTTACGTCGTTTTAGTGGAGCACCCCATATCTTAACTTGGCAGTTGACCTGTCAGTTTTGTGGTTCTTCAGAAATTTCCGAACAGCTTTCCACTTTCCTCGTACGGTTTACGAAAAATTACCCCACCTTCCCGCGAGGGGAACCCTGTGGAGATGCGACGCATCTTGGGGGTTCGCTTTGTGTTTCCGTTGGGTTGATTCTCTAATTGCGTGAAACGTGTGAGGAACGCATATGATGTCTTCTTTATTTCTTTGGCCGGTGCTGGAACGACCGCGGCTATGACGCAACGTGGCGCGGCTATGACGCAACACAACCCAACACAATCCACTTTAATCCAATCCAATCCAAATCCAAATCCAATCCAATCCAAGTCAAGCCAAGTCAATCGAATCCAATCCAATGCTCCTCGCGAGAGGGTGTTCGCTATCGGAGAGGAGAGGGGGTTAGCGGCGGAGAGTGCAGCTCGCGCGGTGAGGAGAAAGGCGGAGGAGTGTGGACGGACAACAACAACGCCGTATGGAGGGACAAGGCGAATGAATGAGATGCAGTCGCATCTAAAATCCTCCGAGATACTAATTTTACTCTTAAGCTGCTTCGCACGTACCAATACAGTTAAACCTGAATGTAACGAACCTCTCTATGCAATGAATTCCTGGATTTAACGAAGTTTTTCAATGCCACATTTCCCCATTGAAACCCACGTGTTTGCGACCTCTGTGTAACGAAGGCGTTTCGACGGCTAACCCTGATGTAACGATTTCGCTACCGTGCGTTTCCAGGTCGAGCGCGGTCTTGGTTAGGTGTGCCTGTCGGCGTGTACAGTCTGGCGTCTTCCCTGCTTTCTGTGGAGTCCGTTGGTCGGTGATGAGCGCTGCCACAAAACGAAAAATTTTTGGTTTGGATGCGACTGCATCTCATTCACTCGCCTTGTCCCTCCATACGGCGTTGTTGTCCGTCCACACCCCTCCCCCACTCTCCTGGCCGCGCGAGCTGCGCTCTCCGCCGCTCACCCCCTCTCCTCTCCAATAGCGTACACACTCTCGCGAGGGGCATTGGATTGGATTCGATTGGCTTGGCTTGGCTTGACTTGGATTGGATTTGGATTAGATTGGATTAAAGTGTATTGTGTTGGATTGTGTTGCGTCATAGCCGCGCCACGTTGCGTCATAGCCGCGGCAGGGGGTTCGCGGCACGTTTCACGCGATGGGAGAATCAACCTAACGGAAACAACAACGGAACCCCCTATGCGTCGCATCTACACGGGGGTTCCCGCGAGGGGAGGTGGGAGAAATTTTTTTGAAGACAAGCTTGCAGTTTAAAATGCTGTCTCCTTCGGCGAGAAAGAAGAACACCGCCGCCGCCCGCTACAGTATCTTGCCAGCACCTGCTCAACAATTTTGAGAGCGGCAAAGAGCATCAAATTCGGGGAAAGCCGCCGTTTCAGCATAAGTTCGTCCTTGAAAAGGCACCAAAAAGTGTGAAAACGCAAAAGTGATACTTATGTTACGTTTGTGAATACGGGGGTAAATCACCTTGTTTCTTTGGAGTGCCGTGTAGTGACTAAGTTTGTGGGAAAGCGGTAGGCACAAATCATGCAGTTTTTCCCACTGAAATAAATCCTTTAAAACAGCCATGAAGAGAAAATACAACTTCGTTTAATTTGAAAGAACTAGGATTCAGTATCTCCCTCAGCTCCATTACAGCCACAAAAGATGTTCAAAAAAAAAAGAAGTACTTAAAAACTTTCAAATGTTGCGCCAAAGTGACGTGTTATGAGCAAGAATGACGTCATACGGGCCAACAATAAAACATAATTTTCACTGCGTTAACGGCACGTTAGCATTCAAGTGATGCGGTCAAATGGAACTAGAGGCCCCATTACAGATGTCCAGTCATGTGTCATCGCGACAGGTCAGTTAGGCGGCCGCCAATCGCACAAACAAGGTTCCGTGACGTCATAGAAAAGTTGAAGGAAATTGGCTAGGGGGTCGCGACTGCTTCACACGTTTTCTTTCATATCTCCGTTATTTGTTCGAAGATTGTGATGATATTGGTATCATTGTTATCGGGACTAAGCTGTCGTTCTAATAAACCCAACTTGTATTTTGTCTTCAAGGCTCCTTTAAGGGTGAGTTCGCCATCTCTGACGTCTAGCATTTTTGCTTCGTTTCTGCTTCATTCAGGTGGGCCATAACTCGAAACCTACATATAAACAAAACCTGCATTGGACGAAAAAACTGCGAATTTTGTCGACTTCGTTATATCCAGGTTTTACTCTCGTCATGTTACTGTTTGAAAAATGCAAAAAGTTGCAATTACTGGGCGTGTTTTTACCACGCGATACTCTCTCAACCTGTGGGTTATTTCTGTTTATGCAGGGCCTACCCCAAGTTCCGCCATAACGTTCGATACATGTTCTTCAGATTCAGAAGGAGGGTCAAGGGCCTGCGTGTCACTTACGCCACAAAAGATCAAATTACAACTTCGACTTCTATTTTCTATATCATCAACCTTTCTGAGCGCCACCTTCATTGAAGCGCCCGTGGGCTTGCACATCTTTCAGCAGTTAGTAAGTGCAGCTTTCGGGTCAATCAATTGAAGCATGCGCTTCTCAAACGACTCAGTACGATTATTTAACTCGCTTATCGCAATTCTGCTTTCAACCGGCGCAGCTTCAATATTTAACAGTTTTGCTCTAATTTTAGGCTGTCTATTTAAATTAGTTTCAAAGTTTCTTGTACGGTTGGTCTGAGGTTTAGCTGCACGCCCCCACGTAACAGCAGTCAGTTACAAAAAATAGAACGCATATCTCCGAGGCAACACAAAATGTAGGTGTACTCTACAAGGCGCGGAACGCGTTGACAACTTCATCAGCGCAATACGGGGTGGAATAGGCCAAACCACAAGATGTACACATGACCACTCGGCAAGACAATGACTAACCTGCAGAAGCAGAGGAAAATGCGTGAAACGCGGCATCGTTGCATCGTTTCCACGCCCCAAGTCTTCACTGAAGCTGTCGTCTTAGTACGCTGTACACATCCAGAGTGTTATCCCATTGTTCCTTGGGTGGATATGAGAGTAAGAAGGGAGAGATCCGGTATAAGAACTACAGTGCATGGGGAACGGAGGTGGGCGTGTTGATTGTTGCGCAGGGCATGGAGTATTGCAAGCGTTGGGCGGCACCAGGACAAAGCACTGGCTCTGTGAAGCCGCAATTGACATGAGGCGACAGCAGCGCATACCGTCTTTCTAGCACATCGAATTCATGTAGAGGGGAGCAGTGGCTTCAGAAGGGGCATAAAAAATAACATACAAATAAAGAAAGCCGTTCAACTTAATGTGATAGCTGTCGGAAGTGCAGATCAGTGATTTGCCATAATGGGCTGCAGTGCCGTTATCCGCTCACTGCGACAAGCCAAGTCAATTCAATTTCCCACCTTCACAGAGAGCGGGTGCCCCCGTGCCTGAAACTGCGCCAGCGGGAGTTTTGTTCTTTTTGTGCTTGCTTTCCCACACGTGCCGGCGTTGCACTGCCACTTTTTTTCGCTTGCTATCGTAAAAACCAACCCAACCAGCGTTCATAACTAAATGAACGCGGGCGCTGCCGGTTAATTACGTATATTTTGCCTCAAACGTACCGGCAGTTTTCTTTGCGCTAAACAACGGGGAGATGTATGACAAGGGCCAGCGGTTCACGAGTTTCGAACGCTTATGACTATATAAACCGCTTGGCTTTCGACGACAGCCGCCACGACGGAACGTGGTGGGGCTCTACTTAGGTCCAGCGAGCGTGCTACGACGACCAGGCGAGCCCCTAAAGTACTCTGCACTTAAAGGGACACTGAAGTGATATGTAAACATTGCGGGATTACTAGCGCAAATTGTAGTCCGGAGTCCCCAGGCCATGTTACGACCACTCTGGGCGCGTTTACGCGATTTTATTTAGTAGAAAAACTAATTCGAAAACGCTGTCCTCCTCTCTTTACGCTCGCCCATTTTCTGTGGCGTTTTCGTGTGACGTCAGGAGGGGATGAGCTGGCAATTGGCTGCGCCACGGCTGCGCTACTGCACGGCTCCCCGGCCGACAGAGTCAGTCGGCCCAGCGTTTCGTCCGCCGGCCGCCGGCGGGTCGTCGCAATCAAGGAGGTTAAAAAAAAAATTGCTTGGTCGCAATTCGTTCGCTTAGTTGAAACGAAGCCAGGACACGTTTGTGAATGGAAGAATGTGCCTTTCTTTACTTGGTTTGTTTGTACACTGTATCTAGCTCCAAGTCAAGGTCGCTTCACACAAGCGCTGCACATGCGACGCTTCGCTGACTGGTACGCCAGTAGGAAAATATAAGGCCTCTTGAAGGCGGGAGAAGAGTCAGCGAAGTCAATATAGGTACTAAGCAAATAAAATCAACTGATATTTTTACCGTACAGCGTAAAACTAGGGCGCGAGAAGCACTTTTTTGCGCTGGGCGAACAAGCACAGCGGTCAGCAGCACGACTACGCATCTGCGAACGCTTTTCCGTCTACGAAATGCAATTGCTAGACGTGAGCTACTGTGGAAACTCGGGCGACGCTTACTGCATGATCGCAGTACAACAAATAGTCACCTAAGCGGCTTGAAATGCCAAAATTAAATAAAAGTGTAAACCGGTTGTACAATATATACCCTATATTAGTAAGGCATTCGCGTCTCGCTCCGTAGCCTAGCGGTCTGGGGCGCTGGGATTTCACCGCAAATGTTTTTGCGAGTCACGGGTTCGAATCCCCGCGGGTACGTGCTTTTTTTTTTTTGTAAGTTAACTTTTTTGTTTTCCGCCGATGTTTTCTATATTGAGTTCACCTTTTTTTGGGCCGCAACGTTCATGGCTACACGAACTAGTTCACAAAACGCGCGCAGGCTGGCACTGGCGCGCTAGCGAGTTCTCGTTGGCGTGCTGTTGCCATAAGCACCGACTGCTTGCAGGCAGTGGGCACAGGCCAGAATGAACAGACCCTTGGCCTGGTGCGAACACGCTTTTTACGATACAGGCATGAGGGAGGCAAGCTCCAAATATGGGGGAAAAGCGCATGACATTTGGGCGTCTGCGCGTACGCGGAGGGCGTTCATGCACTGCGTAGGTCTCGGCTAGTGAATGCTACGACTACAAGCCGTCCTGGGAGGCTTATCTTGTGCATTTTACAGCCGACAACATGGCAGAAAGCGCGGGTACGATGAGTACTGAGATATTGAGAATGCCCATCCAACAAAGCCATTGGTTATGTTTTACAGAACCGAAACCGAAACCGAAACTTGTGTGATTGCTAACCTTGGGCATCGTCCAATCACGGCGCCCCTCCTCTCAACGTCACAGCCTTAGTTGGTGCGGCCGCCGCAAGCCGCGCATGGTAGTTTTTTCTTCTTCGCGCTTTGTAAAATATTACCGATTTGTCAACCGGATAAACGATGAAAAGTGTGCTAATTTGAGCCAGTCTACGCAGTGCAGCAGCAAAACGGGAGCTTGACAAATTCACTTCAGTGTCCCTTTAAAAAAGGCGCAGACGGGGGGGATTAGCGCGGCTGAAAGGTGCACGTTGGAAATTCGCTGCGGTCCACGCGGCGAGTGGGAGGCATAGGGAAAAAGGAGCGTACTGCTCTCTCGGCTTGTGCGAGCGACATTTCATGCTGCACATGTAAATGCAGGCGCATCATATTGTGGCTCCGTGCATTTGGAAATGCTACGGGATACTGTTGCAGCAAAGTAAATGCGGCTTTAGCTTTTCCCTTTTGGCTTTTGTTAAAAGGGCTTCTAGTAACAATTACAAATAATTTCCAAAGAAAGTGAAATAAGAAGATTAACTGTCGGGAGGAATCCCGGCATTTATTCTTAGAGACTTCCGGTTAAGCACACTACGTCGCGGCACAGTGCCGTGGCAGATATGTTAAACGCTCATGTCCGCAAATGCGACCGCAATAGCAGCCTTAGTTGGAATACACACACTGCATAAATTTTATTTCTCGAAGTAGCAGCTACAAAATGCGCTCGGAAGTTTTTGGTTACGGCTTTACGCTCAGGGAGGAACATCTACCTACTGTCTAATACAGTTACACATAGGATCTAGATGCGCTTGTTATTCCCAACCCAATTCGATATGTGATGTAAATTTTGCAAACAGCCAGGAACTCTCAAACACATTAAATGGGAGTGCGACAACAAGCCAGGCCTCTTTCCCATCTAATGAGCAGTGGGAGATATGGCTGTCCAGCTCCCTATACCTCAAGGTCAACTTCTGCTGGTCTATAGAGGGTCAGTCGCTAAAACGCATGCACGCAGACGGTGCATGCGTTAAAAAGTTATATCTCTCTCTCTCCTCTCCTCTCTCTCTCTCTCTCTCCCTCTCCTCTCTCTCCTCATCTCTCTCTCATCTCTCTCTCTCTGTCTGTCTCCTATCTCTCATCTGTCTGTCTCTCTGTCTTTCTGTCTGTCTGTCTGTCCGTTTGTCTGTCCGTCTGTCTGTACCACTCTGTCTGTATCTCCCTCTGTCTGTCTGTCTGTCTGTCTGTCTGTCTGTCTGTCTGTCTGTCTGTCTGTCTGTCTGTCTGTCTGTCGGTTGTTTCGAAATCGATTTCTGGCACAGTTCAAGGAACCCACGGGCTCCATACATCAGCACAATGGCGGAGGCAACGCAAAGGCGATTGAAACGGGTTTCTTAAGGATAGGTTGCCAAGCGCGGGGCGACAGCTGTTGCGGGGCTTCAACTACCGCCACAGGACTCTGTGACTCTGCCTAGACATATCTTGACATGAACGTTCTTCCTGCTATTTTTTCTTCTCCCTCTTCACGCGCTTTCTCTCTCTCTTGTTCTTGCGAGCGACTCGTGAAGCTGAAGCATTTAGCAAACTTCTACTGTGCTTTGTACCGAGAAGTAACGCTTCAGTCCACTGGCCTGCTTGCGGGCTGCAGTCCTGCAATAGGCTACGCAGGCTTCCTATTCCATTATTAACGACGGCGCACTAACCACGATCTTAGCTTCTAGCTCACCCCGGGGGTACGACAGGCGACCGGGCAGAAGTCATTTGCATATGCAAATGTGTCGGTGGCCAGCAGATTGAACGCTTAGGCATTCCTGCGTCCCACATCAAACCTTCCCAGGTGCTTCTGACGGGTGTGTAACTCAGCTCAGTCGATTTGTTCGCCTTAAAGCTCGCGGCTTTAAATCCGCGTTGGCCACGGGACCGGAAACCGTTGGCAGTGTAACAGGTTTGGAGGATAATTATTCCAGAGTTTTCGAGAGGAGGTTTCGTTCACGCATACGAATCCCATAACGGCCTGTTGAGAACACTAGGTTTACCCTGTTAGAGACAGCAGCTTTTTTTCACCGCCGAAATAAGCGCAGAAACTTTGGTCTGACTGTTCATCTGTCTATTTCCATTTTACCTGCACTGCAAAAGCAATCGCGAAAGAGTCCCTGGGGGCGAATCAAATTACCATCTTCATTCGTGAATGAGCAAGGCACGTAACACGCTTACTGCGAAGTGCTGGCGCAATGCTGATTCAAGAACGCAGAGAGAATTTTAATGATCTTTCGATGTCACGAGGAAACATTGCCCGCATTCATTAAAATCACAGTGTACTTCTAAGTGCGTTATCGGTTACGTGTTACTTGAAGTGGGTTGTAGCAAAGAAGTGGTATCGTACAGACATGGTCATAGCTGAGGCAAAAAAAAAAAACTATATACGGCAGTGAGGCGAGACAGCATGCCCCAGGTCACTGGCTACGTAAGAGGGGGGGAGGGGGGGAGGGGGGCGAAGAGGCCACGTCCCTCCCCCCCCACCCCCCGACATCTTTGGGATGGGGGTAATTTTCAAGACTGGATCAATGAAGAGCCATTTTTTGCTTTTGGTTTTGTTTGTTTTTGTAGTTCATGTGGTCGTTAATTAATTTTGTTTGTATTATTATTATTTGGTAATTTTTGTTTGTTATTATTCTCTCAATTTTTAAGCGTTCCCCCTTTCGCCACGAAACAAGATTCTGCGTACGGTACTGTCCCAGATGGATACCTTAGATGTTTGGCGGGAGATTCAACGAGAAGGTCAAGGCATGCTACTCAGTCACTGGGTTCATTCTGAAAGAAACTGCTTATGACTGGGCTATAAAATGAAAGGGCCTTGAAAGACATGTAGAATATAAAATATCCGGCGGCGGCAGTTTTTCTAGTTCAGGCGAAAAACAAAATGCCTCAGCGTCAAGACTTGGGCACACGTTATAATCCGCAGGTGGTAAAAATTAAACCGAAACACTCCAGTACCGGCTTGAAATCTAGAACATATAACTCAAATTGTAGAAAAAAAAAACTGAAATCGTCATTTTGGTAATCAGAGCACTTGGGATGTTCATTACAATCTGGTACGCACAAAGTACGCACAAAGAGATGTTCATTACAATCTGGAATTGAACTGACATTCAATGGGCGGTCGACGGGAATTCTACCGATCGAGCCACACACGCTTCAGGTAGTACAATTGGAGGAAACGTAAGTAGTTGCCAGCGACGGGTAAGAGTAATGATGAAAGTACGAACGCAGTGGCGATCTCCTTTGAGGGTGCCTCGGGAGCAGCCCAACATCTGGAAGTTCATCATGTTAAAATCGCGAAGTGCAAGCGCACACAATGCACACAAAAGCCACTCGACATAACCCATCCCACCCTTCTACAAAAGTACGCTGGGAGTTTTGAGCTATGGACATAAAATTTTCCTCGGCCACTCAAGTCTGCTCACGTTAATTGGAAGGAGAAACTTACAAAAAAAAAAAAAATCCCGCCATCTCTTTCTGAGCTCCTCGAAGCACAGCGGGTCCAGCAACTCACTCGCCTTGCCCTCACCCCTACGGGTCGCACGGTACTGCATAAACTAGGCTACCCCTCTCCTCTTCCTTTAGACACCCCCCAGCGTATCCCTCCGTCACTCCGCGCTCACATCTTCGTGTCTCCCATCCCCAAACACATGCACCCTTCCTTCAATCAAGGCAGAAGACAGGCCCGCGTCACCCGCCTCCGAGCCGAATACCACAACAAACCGGACACCCGATACACGGACGTCGCTCCGTATACATCCCGCCCTGCTCACGCACTGGTTGTCGTCGTACTGACTCCAAATCTGTGTCTATGTTACCCTCCCTCAGCATTCTGCCACCACTCAAGCACCACGACGGCTGGAAAGACAGCCATCGCTTCTAGCACCGACCAATAACGGCTTACCATCTGGCACTACGTTGGCAATCCTCACAGATCGCAGGACAGGCTTGCCGCAACATACTGTAACCAGGCCAGCCATCTCGCCCTCAGCGGCCTGAAGATACTATCCTCAATCAAGGATCCACTCCCACATCCAGATTGTATTGGACAAACCAGGCCATTCTTCCCTCGAGGGAAAACGAGGCGGCACACCCGTACTCAGCCGCTGCCCGCCTCTTACAATCCGGGTCGTTTTCGTCGAACGGAGAGGAACCGTTCCGAACCCTCCATCTGTCCCCCGGTCCCTCCTCCCCGATAACACTTGAAATCCTATAGTCAACATTATCGCCATACTGCGGCTTCAAATTACACTCCTCCTCACCCATACCCTCAGCCACACAGGCTGGCTCGCATTTGGCGTCGACTGCAGACCAACACATTCTACAACACCACGATACTCCACTACAGATCTCCCTCCACTTACCCCTACAACTGGCCCTTCTTGCTCCATCCCAAACACTACCTACACCTAGTCTGGGAATGCCCCTACGCGCCAAACCCTCTCCCTTCCCCATCCCCTGAGCAGTGGGAGCGCGAGCTGGCCAGCTCACGGTGGCGAGGGACCAAGAACGCCTCATCACTCGCGCCCAAGCAGCTGCGCTAGCTCACGGCTATCTGACTGAGAAAGCCACCCACTTTTATGCTTATTAAATGTTTTCCAATCCAAATCTCCCACGAAGTGAAGATGATGAGAGGGGCGAAGCTAAAAATGCTTATCGGTAAAACCGTGAAACATTCGCCCGCACATCATATAAAGACTCGACACGTCAAGCTTACCACCACGCCGTTGACAAGCCCGTCGGCGACGTCGATGTTTGGTGGATGATGTATGGCTTGTTTGGGACGATGAGAATCTCCATTGGTAAGTTGGCGATTCGGTGTGTGACATTTTAGCCACCTTGGCCGTCGCCTTCTGCAGACCGTCTTGTGTCGCGTACCCCCGGTACGTGTCTTGAGCTCGCAGGCGACGAACGACAACCTGTTCTTCTTCCTCTTCTCCTTGTTGGGTAGCAACGAACGCGTTGAAACGTTTTGACCTCTTCGGCCAATCTTTGGTTGGCCAATCCCTAGGGGGATTCTGCTACAATCATCATTAATGTGCCGGATACAGCAGCAACGAGGGACGGGACAGGGCCCGAGCAAGGGGAGCTTCGCCCATAAAACTTCGTTACTGCTACGTCCTGCTTGCGTCTCTGCTTTCGCTCTCGTTTCTTCGTCATTTGGCGCGAATTTCTTATACATTATGACTGGCCATGTCACACTTCAAGTGATATCTCCTTGAAAATAAGATCTGTCTGTGCCTGGCGTGCACTTGTTCTTCTCACGCGCCATCATGATCCTTTGTCTCGCTTCATGCAGCCGGCTATCTTTCGTACCGTCCTCGGCCACGTGCCCCAATAGTGCCTTGAAGTCATCATCGTCAGCAGCAGCCTATCTACGCCCACTGCAGTGCAAAGGCCTCTCCCGTAGATCTTCAATTATTCCGGTCCTTTGATAACTGCGACTGATTTATCCGCGCTAACGTCTTGATCTCATCTGCCCATCTAACATTCTGCGGCCCCCTGCCACGCTTGCCTTCTCTACGGATCCACTCTCTTGTCCTTAATGACCACCGGTTAACTTGCCATCGCATTATATGTCTTGGCCAAACCCATTTTTCTTCTTAATTTCTACTGAAACGTCCTTAACACACTCTTGTTCCCTGACCCACTCCGTTCTCTTCTTGTCCCTTAATGTTACACCTATCGTCTTCTGTTCCATTGCTCGCTGAGGCGTCTTCAATTTAAGCTATACCTTTTCAGTGAGCCTCCAAGTTTCTGCCCCGTCGGCGAGTACTGGGGAGTACCGGTGAAGCACTCTGCTCCTAATGTGGAGAGCCGGGTTAGATTGCCGCACGTACCCAAAGATGGTTTTTTATTTTCTCTTTGGGCGCTGGTAGTTTCGGGGCACAGATAGGAAAAAATTTATGAAAGCTAGCTTAATACAGCCCAGCTGTAAAAAAGAATAGTGCACTATACTGTCCCAGATCATCTTTTAAAACCGTTGGTTCTTCCGCTCTTCTCGATCAAAGGACAGCCTGTACTTCGCATTATAACATATCCGAGTTTTTCCTCCAATATCGTTTCGTATAATTCGATCACAGTTGGCTTTTCTGTTCCACTTTTGGTGGCAGTGGTCAGTCTGGGCGCGATTACATCTCGGCCTGCTGCCGCAGTGCAAACTTCGGAGGTTTAACAAACGGAAATAACAGCTAGGCCTCTAAGGCGCGCCATAGTAAAAGGACTACGGGACTACACAGTAACAGACCTGGAGATCTTTACGCGCACCAAAATCTTGACACTCGGGCGCTCTTGCTTTTCCCCTCAATCAGAAAAATAGCCACCGACGGCGGTAGCGAACCCGCGTGCTCTGCCTTAGCAGAACCACGCCATCGCCACTCAGCGTCTACGTCGGGTATATCACTTTCGCAATAATAAAAATATATCTACAGGTCTGTGTAGGAAAGTCTGAAATGTTCCATACTTGTCTACCTGAAAAGCACGTTTTCCCTGCAAAACAGTGAAGCGTTGTGGGAGAGAGCTTTAAGGTGTAAGCGAACATTTTTGTGGTATCTTTCTCGCGATATTAAGTGCCACTGTCGCTGTAGGAAAGCCTTTAAAATTGCACACCTGTCCACTTGAAAAGCGCGTATTGCCAGCGTAACAGTAAAGCGTTGTGAAGAGAGAGAGCTTTAAGGAGTAAGCGAAGAGTTTTGTGTGGTATCACTTTCGCAATATAAAGTGCCCCTGTCGCCGTAGGAAAGACTGAAATGTTCCATACCGTTCCGCCTGGAAAGCGCGTTTGCTTGCATTAGAGTAAAGCGCTGTGAAGAGAGAGCTTTAAAGTGTAAAGCAAACATTTTTGTGTGGTATCACTCTCGCAATATTAAGTGCCAACGTCACTGTAGGAATGTCTGCAAAATTCCAATACCTGTCCGTATGAAAAGAACGTTTTGCCTGCATTAGAGTAAAGCGCTGTGAAGAGGGAGCTTTAAAGTGTAAATGAACATTTTATGGGGTAGCCATCGAATCGCACTACCGGGTGCCACCGTATGGCGCAATGGTCACGGAGACCTTTTGCGTTGTCCGGAAATGAGGAAGTACAACATGGTTGTAATACTGGTTACTCGCCCGGGAAGACTACCAACGGTAGTGCCCTTTACCCGAGAAGACCGGTAAAAGTGTGCACAATCGTCTGTCTGCACAATGATCGGTCATTCCGTCCGTGCGGGATATGACTTGATGCGCTGCCGTGATGAATGGCGGTGGTAAATCTCGACAACCTGATCCCGTCGTATTAATCACCTGTACAAACGGTTTAAAAGTGTATTTCAGGCCCAACTTAAGTAAGTTCACCTAATATGAAGAAGCTGTGAAAGTATAGAGGCCCTTTACAGCGACCCAGTAGACCAGCGTCTTAAAGTTGTCGTGTTTCGTGACGGTACAGTATTAGTATAACTTATTGTACGTTATATGAAGTTGAGATATGTGCAACGTAAACTGTGACCGGTGTTTGTTGGAGGGACACAGATAGACGCGGTTGCGTAGTGCATACTTTGGGAGAAGGATATATACACGAAGGAGGATTACAAAAAAACTTGCATACAATCACAGCTTGATGTATGCAAAGTAACCGCCAATTGTCCAAGCTATACGGAAACATCCACCCGGACGTTCAGAATAGGCATGAAAATCATTGTAGAACGAAACGAAGACTTGTATTGTACGGTAAACTTTTAAATACCAAAAAACAGGCCCGAGGGGCTTGTTTAGGAAGTTGGATTGTAGGCTGGTGTAATGTTTATATTGGCAAATGCAGTGAACTTCCCTTTCATGCGTCCAGAATAAAAAATCCGGAGAGTTACAATTTAAATAGCGCTACAAAGAAGTTCCCCATAAATGAAACCTCGGGTAGCAAACTACCGTCTAGAATATCTCTGTATAATAAATCTTCAAGCATGCGTTATATTTAATCACTGCCTTTTTCCCCCCCACTCTTCCTGCTAAGCTCCTACCCACCCCACGTAACTTTCTTGATTTGTTTAATAATGAACGTTCATTAACAGCCTATGCAGAACCAACAAAATGGCGGCCGAGAGGTGCCTTATTTAGTAATTCTGCAAAAACCAATTTCAAATTGAAAATGCTCCCGTAGATATACATGGATTGTACGGGAGGGCTTGTTTTTATTTTTGTTCTCTGGCTTATTCTTGCCCCATTATAGATGAAGTATCCCTCCGCCGCCGTTTCGTTGTTTCAATTAAGGCTGTCCATGCCTGAAGAATGCATTTATTTATCATACACATCACATTTCAAGACTCGCATCTACGAAGTTCATTCGTTCGTTCATTTCTCCTCTGGCAACATGCCATGGCTCCCAGTTTAACAATTCTTGGAAGCAATTTCCAAACGCACGTGCGCTACCCTGCGCTAATCGTTCACCTGATCTGTTACCATAATTTACATCTCAACTTGTACGTGTTCAAGGTATTGTATAAGCCTACCTCTCTCGGCGTTTCATTGCCTTCGCCGTTCGGATTTTTTTCACAACGGATTTACTTTCAATTTGTACGTTTGTACAACTCCACGGAGCAATCAAAGATTTTCATGAGGAGTAGAAGCGGCGCAGTCGAAATAAGCATGAACGCCCCGGGCTCCTCCAAGGAACCAATTAGGAGGAAACAGCAACAATCAATCCCTGCAGCGGAAGTAAATCAGAAAAGGAAATAGAAACTTCCGAGGTGTGCTCAGAAGATGGCCGTCGTTGCCGTGTGGCGCTGCAGAGATAAGAAATAGAGGGGGAAAAGTGAAGGGAGGCAAACTGAGGTGAGGCGCCCATTATTACGATCGATCGCCAATTTCACGGTTAACGCAACAGCGGCGAGCGTCAAATTGAAGTCCCGGGATGAAAAGCTCTAATAACACAAACACAATGACCGAGTGAGCCTTTCACTTCGTTTCTCTATCGCTCTGTTCGCCTCTCTTTTAGAAAATAATTCCAAGAATCAAACTAACTCGACGGGACGCCCCCTCGTATCAAACCGGAGAATTGAGAAGAAAGTGCCCGATGTTCCGCAACAAGCTGGGTTTTGATGAGAGAAAACGAAGAATTTATTTCTCCCAGAGCAGAAAAGCGGCAATCTGTGCCCCTTCGTTCTCGCAAATATTTACAGCGATAACGGGGCCATGTTGTTTGTCCTAAAAAGCAGCAAAATACTGAGTTATCGCGGGCGTTCCAAAAAAGGAAAAAAATCGGAATGCGTTGAAAGCTTTATTGCTGCTGTATTGTCCATACGGCAAAAAGGTAGCGAGCTGGCGTTTCGTGAAAAACCTTCGACTCCTACGTGTCACGTCCAGTGATCGGGAAAACTGTTGAAATGTTTGAACGCGCGTTTTACGGTTCTTCCGGGAAATTCACTCGAAGACGCCTCCTCAATTCTCCGATATACGTTTCAACAACAGTTCTTGGCATGTTTTATCGGGTTTCCATTGCGATGGCGGTAACGCAGGATAAGAAAAATACTGAAATAAACGGAGACGTGCTGCTGTAGAAGTTGAAGACGGCGCGAGTAGCGAGGGGTGGGTCGAAGGAAGAAATTAAAGAAAAGAACGCTGCCGCTGCACACTTGTATCGCACAGCAACGTTTGGCGAGTGAACAAGGCGTCAATAACCGTCTGCAGGCTGCCACCGTTTCTTTTATTGCTGGACGCACCTCCCGAAAATCAGCTTTGTTAGCTGATGACCGGCGGTCTCCATTGCTTGTTTGCACAAATAGGCATTTCAGTCTCCTCTTATTGTATCTTGCTTTCAAAATGGGGGAGATGTTTTGCCGAGTTTAGTTCTTCCGTGTATTCTAGTTTTTCGTGGAGGCCAGACTCTCCTCCCATACGAGGACCGACGGAGACACGTTGTAAACATGCTCACCCGAAAGCTGCAAATCGCCGAACTATTCTCTTATGCTTTCGTTGGAGTTATAGGCTGCTGCTGCTGCTGTGTTGTCTTTCTCTACATACGCCGGAACACACACTCACGGGTGTATGTTGGTGGGTGGGCGTGCGTGTGTTCATGTGTGTGTGTGCGTGGGCGTTTGTGTGCGTGTATCTGTGTGCGTGGTGAGAGAGACAGTGTGTGCGTGTGCGTGTGCGTGTGTGCGTGTGTGTGCGTGCGTGCGTGCGCGCGTGCGCGCGCGCGCGCGCGAATGTTTCCCGCTCCCGTTTCGATGCCCGTAGAAGCTGGATAAGGAATTTCATGACGCGCAAGGAAATAACGCTGCCACAGTTGCCTGCATCAAATAAAACGCCTCCTCACAGGTACGTGTTCTCATGTCTTTTACATCTGCGCTGTAGAATTGGCTTCAAATATTTTTTTTCCGAAATTTTCTAATTAAACTTAACTGCGCGCTACAAGCGGGGGTGGGTTGGAATTGTGAAAAATCGAATGCCAAACGCGTCCGTTGTCGTCGTCGGCATCAAAACAATGACACCAAAAGACACGCAACGTCACCAGCGAGACCTGCGCAGTAGAAAAGCATTGCGGTGCTCTGGTGCCATTGCTTGGCTTTCGAATTCATATACATGAGATGTCTTTCCTATATCCCCGCATAGGATAATACATAAATCCCCGGAAATCGCCCCAGCAGCAAATTTTGAGCGCACAGCATGGCACTGGTGTGGGTTTGCATGAGAAAGCATGATTAAAGGGACCCTCCAACACTTTCGATAAGCGCTTTCACTCTTCCTTTTGCCACTGGAACCACAGCGAAAGCTATAGTTATCGCCAGCACGGAGCGGCACTGCGTTATTTGCTTGTAGCGCCAGATACGCCTTCCATTTCTGCTTTGTTTTTGTGGCTTTATTTTTATTATTTTTAAAGTTGCTATCGAAAAGCGTTCATTGCTACAACTGAAGGAAAACCGGCCAACAGCTACTACATGGCCTTTATGATGTAATTCGAGCGGTCGAAGTACGTCAAGAACGGGAAAGAGAGAAAAATCTTTTGAGCGAGTTTCCAAGTTATCTGATGGGCACAGAGCAGTAATTTTTGGCTTAGGTACTTTGCGACCCCCTAACCTAAGTACTATGTGTTAGGTGACTAAGTTCTGCAAGCATTTAAGATTTCAAAAAAGTTGGAAAAAGTGTTGCTGGGTTCCTTTAGGTATTTGGTAATTTTAAAGTGCCATATAAACATAATCGCCCAACCATAAGCTGTATTTCTGTCTCTACGTTTAGAACACTAATAGTAATAAAAGCCATTATTCGCGTCACATAACGCAGACATGATTCTGGAGGCCTGGGGAAAAAGCTGTCGTAATGGCCGCTTGAGAAGGTCGCACGCCTCCGTATTGGCAACTTCAGGCAGTGGTCAATGAAGTGATAAAATGAAGCATAAAAAATAGAAAACACACTCCAATGAAATTTATGCGACATAAAAAAAAGCAACAGATTCGAATTTCACGGTATCGCATTGCCATAACAAACCACATATTTCGAAACAGTATGAGAAACATATACATAATATCATAACATAAACAGTTCCCAATAAATATTCCGGTAACAGAGCTAGGTTCATACAGATATTTAATTTGCGTGTCCTAGCTCACTCCAAGCCCACACAGCCATTTTTTAAGGGTAGGATCAGAAAGTTCCTCTCCTGGTCTTAATTTTCTCTCACAGCATGCCTCTCTGATCAGGTGCTCCCCGAGTACAAAATCCTAGCGCATTTGCAACATTTTTTCGGGATCCCAAATTATCTGAAACAATTTTTGTCGCGTCATCAGTATGCCACATGCTCACTGTTCACGCTAGTCTTTGACAACATGCGAGTTCTTAAATTTAGCCAAATCACAACTATACCACGGATTCTCGTACAAGCGTGCTTAGAGCAAACCAGTGCAGGTTGTGCGTAAAGCATCGTCAGCATTTCTTGCACCATCCCCCCTCCCCCTATTTGCGCTTGTTTAGGTATGCCTAGCCGACCAGTCGCATATGTGCAGAACTACGTCCCGCACGTGTTGCTACTCCGTAAGTTGTCTTTTCATGGCCTACATCATGACGTAGTCCAGTGGATTGCAGGTTATTTGCATAATCGCACCCAATGTGTCCTGATAAACGGCTGTCAATCAGGTGCTGTGAGTGTTACCTCTGGTGATCCGCAGGGGTCTGTTTTAGGACCCCTGCTTTTCCTTGTATATATTAACGATATTTTAAGTAATTTTACCAGCAAAGTACGCCTTTACGTAGATGATTGCGTTATTTATCGTGGTATCAAAAATGGGCTATCTTCAACGTGATCTTAACCATATTACCATAATCTTAACCAACGTGATCTTTGAGGCTTCCGAAGCCGAACAAGCAACTAAGCAGACGGCAGCAGACGATACTGCGCCGCTTACAGGCAGGATCGCTCGCACACTCGGCGCTTCTTCACAAAATGTACCCTGCAGAACACGACAACACATGTCCGTTCTGCCGGGGAGACGGCACTCTCGCGCACATTATTGGTGAGTGCAAAAAACTCAATACACCCCCTACACCTTTCCCCCCTCCCCCAATTCCAACCCGCTCGAGCGATGGGAGACCTTACTGTCCAGCTCTGACCTCGCCATTCAGCAACAGCTGGTGGCTCGAGGAGAAGAATTACTGGACACATATGGGTCCCGCGAATAGGGAACCACCACATCTGGTGCCTGCGTACACCATTCTTTATTTGAAGCTCAGTAAAAGTTGTTCACTCACTCGCACTGCTACAACTTACCACGACTCATTATGTAGGAGCACGACGTCGCGTTTTCTAAAAGCCGGTTTACTGGATTTTAGAAGACGCTACGTCGTGCTCCTACATAATGAATCGTGATAATCCGCAGCAAACAATTCTGATCTTCGAAGGAAATCAGCTGACTACATAGTATGTTCATCCGGCCCTCTGGAGTCTTTCACTCCCTTCAGAGGTTCGGCCCACTCAGCCACAGTCTAAAATGTGCTAAATAAGCCGTCTTCATGCTCTTGTTCCTTTTTTAAACTCGAGCACCTAAGGAACTATAAAATCATAAATAGCCGAAAATCGCCGCACCAGCAAATTTTGAGCGCGCAGCATAATGTAGAAACGCCTAGCGGCTTCCGAAATTGCTCGCGCAGCAAAAGTTAAGTGCGAGTGATGGCGCTGTCATTCGAATGATCAATGTGGGCGGATGGGAGGAGCGGTTGACACGGGTGAACGTTCTTTTCTTGTTTGTGCTTGGTGCACGTTTTCGTAAGTTAATAAAACTGAACCACAAGAAATCTGCCATCTGTTTTTACTTTGAAGAAACAGGGGCCATACCGGAATACGCGTTTTGTAAATTAAATCTGTCATTTCTGAGCAGGGAAAAAAGTATTCCAAACAGAAAGAGAAACAATATAAAGGCGTGAGATGTGAAGAGGTTAAAATTAAAGAGGGGTGACGCAGAAATTTAGTTTTTAGCTCGTACAGGTATGCCTTGTTCTGCTGTATATATCATGATTACGACTCAACTGCCGGCGTCAACAGCAAGAACCATTGTGCTGCATACTATCTTTTTATGTAGGATGAACATGCTAGTTTGCACATAGCATAAAAAGGGTGGTTGCTTACTTGAATGCTTGCGTATTTTACCATTTAAAAGAAAGATTATACGTATGTGTTGTCACTTTAGAGGCAAATATTCCAGGTGACGTATACTCGAGCAAGCAGGCCGCTGAACGAGAGAACACACATGACGATGATGGCAATGTAAGAAGTTTCGGCACGGCCGACATGCCGTAATCACGACATATTCCACGTGCCACCTGCTACCTTAGTTTGTCAGCACTAAAATAAAAACAACGGTGAAAAAAAAAATCCGCCCGCATCACTCGGGAATACGTGACAAAAAATGCGAGTTTTGGCCCGATGTGCCGCACGCACTAGCGACGGCGGGACGCTGCACCTCGACTTTCTTACTATATACATTAGAGAGGAATCTGGCGCTAGCGTCTACGCGGCTCACAACAAGGCCGTGTGTGTCGTCATGGGCCGCCTTTATCAGTGGCTTGGATCGAAACGTTCTAGTGGCCGTAAATAATTTGAACCGTAGACTTAATACTATTCGAACACAGGGCCACAAAAACGGAAAGAATGCTGTGGTAATATATAAGGGAAACTAAAACCAGCTATTTTAAGCTAAGAAAAAAAAAAGGAAGTAAACCGTATTTTTGCCAGAACGGTTGTGCCTACTATTCTGCAGACCAAGCTGGTGGTTAACAACAATGTTAATATTTGGAGAAATCTTATTAGAGGCTCTTATTTTATTAATTTTACCATTATTTCAGATAAGTTGCTTCAAGAGCTTGGAAATATGTTTGAGCGTGCCTATAAAAACGTCGCCTTCGTGGCGAACCGGTGCACCGAGCGTCAGCTACAGTTTAACAAAACTTGTTGCTGAGCGAGTTGGTTCTTATTTGAAGAAAAAGGAAAACGCGGCGTTAAACCGTCGTGGGCGAAGACAAGATATGGACGGCCGCAGGCGCCCGTATCTGTCGTATCTGGTATTCGTCGAAGTACGTTTGACTTCTTTTTTTTTCATCAGCTATGACTTTCGCGGCGGCATATCACCCGCTCAGTCATGCATTCCTTCGACTTCGGTATGACCAACGTAAGGTACGATCAGGCACTGCCTACTCTTTGACGAAGCCCGCAGTTGCCACGACTCACGGGTACCATAGAAAGGGGAACACGTCGGCTACCTCGTAGCTCGTAGACGTGTTAATGCGTAGTGAAGAAAGTAAATAATAAAAAAAACCGCTGAAAAATCCAATTGCCATGCCAAGCCCAAGCCAGAAACTGTGGTCTTCTCATAACCCCCCACGACAACATGGATCCGCAGGTGCAGTTTTCTTTCTAGCATACTTGCTGAGAAACTCTGAGGTGGTGACCGGCAGGGCCGCGTGGAAAGTGTTTCTTACGATGGCACGACGGGGAAGCCAGGGAGGTAACCAAATTTCGCAAAGCCGAAGTCGGACTATGGACTAGTCTTCACAGAAGTAATAGGGACCTGACCGATTTCCGGGTCGACGAGGTTTCAGACGTATCCCTCCTCTGTTTACCGGGGAAAGCAGGCAGACAGGAGAAGCAGTGAAGCCTGGCGCCAAGTAAAGAGAAAGCGAGTAGCTGACGGCTCAGGCGCCAAATTCGAATTTCCTAGAAAGTTACCGTTTCACGAAAAGAGGAGCACGGACGGGGAGCAGGATAGTGGTGTTGCACCAGCTTCTCGAATTCGAAGCAAAGAACGGTGGTGGTGGAAAAACGTTCTTTACTGAGCTCAAGGGGTAGGGGAAAGGGGGTGTGGTCAGCCTCCTTCGTCCAGGAGGCCGCGGGCCTGCGCTGCATCCGTTGCTCGTTGCACCAGGGCTAGTTGGAAGCCTCCGGCTCGAGCTGGTCAGCGCAGACTCCCACTGCTCAGGGGGAGGGGGAGTGGGATGGGGTGAGGGTGGTGGGGACAGGAGGATACTAGGTGGTAAGTTGAGAGTGGGGATGTCACACGTGGGCAATTGTAGGGGAACAGAGATGGGTGAGATGTTGGACAGGATGTGGTGGTTGTATATGTCTCGGTTTGCAGTCGCCGGTAGATATACGCTTGATGGTTGGAAAGAGTGTGATGAGGAGGTGGGTATATCCTTCTTGTGTTTGTGTAATGAGAGAGAATGGAGCTGTATGTGAGTCGAGTGGGGTCAGTGCCTGTGGGACAGGTGGGGGCTTGTCCGGTTCTTCCTGGCCTTGCTGTTGGGAGTGCCCGGTTGAGGAGGTCGCGGGCTACGGCGTGGGCCGCCTCATTCCCTGCAAGGCCGGTGTGGCCTGGTGTCCAGATGATAGAGATGTCGATGTCTTTGGGGAGGTGTTGTAGGATCTGGATGGCTTGAGGGGGTGCGAGGCCGGCTTGGTATAGGCGGCAGGCTTGTTGGGAATCCGATATGATGGTCAAGTAGGGTTTTTGTTGGTGGGTAGTGGTGGCGTGAGCGATGGCTAGCGCTTCGGCCGTTGCTACAGGTAGGTTCCGATAGGAGGCTGCAGTTGCTAATTTACCAGTTGAATCGAGGACTACCAGGGTTGTGTGCTTGTGGTCTGTAGATCGAGCAATGTCTGTGTACCGTGTGTGAGGGTCTGAGCTGTGCAAGAAAAAAAAAAGAACGCTGCACCATCAGGAGAAACAAAGCGCAGCGCAATACCAGAAAACCGTTCGCACGTATTGCTGTCGGAGTTGGGGACCCGCCCCCGTGTTTCTGCCTCTCCTCGGTTTTCTCCAATCCTACTTTCAGTATTTGCCGTCTCAGGTTTCTCAAAGTCGGCACACACAAGAAAGAGCCTATCCGGATACGCCCCCAGGCTGGGAGGCTGCGCCCACGTCTCAGCGAACGTGCCATCAAAGTCTTAAGGCAAGAAATTTAGGCCCTTTTGACTTACCTTCATTCCTATTTCGTGCCCACTTAGGATTAAGGGGAGGAAGTCCCGGCAAGGGAAAGTCGATACGGGCGAAAAACTGGCTCAAAGAGAAAAAGATTGGGCGGATCAACGCAGCCCTTGGCCAACGCTGATAATATTTTTCCTTCAGACTGCATTTTCATTGGAGCTGACCAGTGTTGCGAACAGCACCACCTACAGTGTGACAGCAGCCCTTAGTTGATTTTTAGTTGTTTAACGTTTTTCTGACCAATCACAGATACCGCCTAAACAGTAGTACCCTAAGGTTCCATTTCAGCCTACAAAGGGAGGCCGTAGCGTTGCGAATCTTCTATTAATACTTAAGCAACGAAAGACGGTAGGGAACTTCAAGACGATTTCCTCAGGCCAGCTTAAAGGGACGACGAAGCACTTTTAAAGGAAAATTGACGTTGGAGCCCTTCTGGGTAGTTTTTGGGTGAACAATACTAGACGGAAGCGCATCAGTCGAGGAAATAATTTCTCTCAAGGCCAAGTAAAGTTATTCCTGTGTCACTATCTCGCCCTTCCATCACTCCCTCCCCCCTCACTAACTTCGTATGGTCCAGCGGTCGTTATATCAACATAAACATCTTGACCCCCTTTCTTTTTGTTGCCGTTAGAAAAAGCAACTGAATAATTTATTTTGGTCTTTATTGCTGTCATCGCAGGCTTGAAAAGTTATCCCGTATACTTGGAAGAAGAGAGAATGCAATACTACATGCCCACGACGTTTCGTGCACAGAAAAAAAGAAAGAAACGCCGGCTTCAAGGCTTCAATCTGAAATTATTTAGTGAATTTATTGCGATGCGCGTCATGACGGGGGTGTAAGTGACATCTTTTGTCTAAGCCACTGTATATGACATTAGAAAGGCGCTAAAGAAACGCACATAGTCGCAGTTAGTACAGAAGATTCATCCAGATCAATTGCATACATTCTTAGCCAATTGTTCGCTACTTTTTCACCATATCTTTTTGTTTTTATTTGGACATTCCCGAGCGGAGCAAGAAGACCGACTGTTTCGGCGGACTCTCCGTGGCAGCTCGTGGCGCAATAGCGCGCACAAAAAAACTTTAAAACGAAAGTGTCAATGTGTTACTTGGCTGGGTTAGCGGAAAGTTAGTTTTGGGGGGTAATCCGCCGAACGCTGGGCGATGAGGCGCACCGTAGTGGAGGGCTTAGCATTAATTTGGACCAACTAGGGATCTTTAGCGTGCGCAGAAATCTCGGTACACAGACGTTTTACCTTTTCGCCTCAATCTGAAAAGCAGCCGCCTCGGCTGGCATCGAACCCACGACTTTGGGCTCAGTGGCACAATGATGGCGAAGACGCGCTCGCCCATCGGGCTAAAAAAAAAAAAACCCACAGAAGCCGTTTTCCTGGAGCACGTGACAGTTCCCCCAGGACCGACGTCCGTGCCGAAAGTGGCGCACCAACTGACTTTATCAAATACAACAATTGTGGCACAGACGGGCATCGCAACCAGGGACGAGCTATGACAGGGAAGTGACTTTCCACTGCTATACGCCTCGTCACGCGCAACAGCGCGTTCAGGGTACCTTAAACAAAAATATCATGCAACCCTCCGACTAACGATGACGATGGTTGAACGCGTAGATTTCTGTTTAGGGATTCCTTGGTTTTTGTCTGTGTTTTGACTGTGACTCGCAGACGATTCGGACTTTCACTCGTTGAGGTTTGACTTTGACTCGCATGCAGTCTGGACTTTTGATTGGAGCGGCTTTGACTTTGATCCTTTCGCTGTTTGATTTCGCGCCAAGAAAGCTTCGTCTTCAACCTTCGTCATCGCTTAGACGAAAGGTGCATGATTTTTCTCTCTAATTTTGCGCGTTCATGCTCCCCCCTCCAAATCCAAACTGCTTCCACGTTGACCGGATGGCGCACAATAAAGTTACCCCACCTTCCCGCGAGGGGAACCCTGTGGAGATGCGACGCCACAGTGAGCTCGCTTCAACCGTTTGCGTTCGGTATCACGTTTACGAAGTTCGGAATCGGCTGCTCGCTTCAATCGTTTGCGTTCAGCATCACGTTCACGCCGCTTCGCAGCCTTGTCTTCAGTGGTGCTATCATTCCTGTTATCACAGTGATCGGTGCTTGTTACGGTTGCGCGGGCGATAGCAGAATTGTTAGGCTTCATTGCAACGCCTCGATGGAAATCGGAATGCCGGTGCTGGAATGACCGCAAATATGATGCAACGTGGCGCGGCTATGACGCAACACAATCCAACACAATCCACTTTAATCCAATCCAAATCCAATCCAATCCAATCCAATCCAATCCAATCCAATCCAATCCAATCCAATCCAATCCAATCCAATCCAATGCAATCCAAGTCAATCCATCGAATCCAATCCAATGCCCCTCGCGAGAGAGTGTTCGCAATCGGAGAAGAGAGGGGGTGAGAGGCGGAGAGCGCAGCTCGCGCGGCGAGGAGAATGGGGGAGGGGCGGACGACAACGACGCCGATGCTGCATGGACAAGGCGAGTGAAGGAGATACAGTTGCATCTAAAAAACAAATGAAGGAAGCTCACACTAACGCGCAATACTTGAAGGTAGCGAAGCTGCACGCAATCTTCACGATCATCCCGACGGTTTAAGTCCACGATTGCAGCCTATTTGCTGCTTCTTCGCTGCTGGAATGGCCTTCACTCCATCTTTGTTGCTATAACGGCGAAGAAGAAGCAAATCGAAGAAGCAGAACGAACGAACGGAACGCGCGCACTTAAACAAGGCGCCCGCCGGTGCAACGTGTACCGTATCACGTGTTCTGTGTCCAGCAGGTGCCATGATTCCGCTCTCCACAGTCACAGCTGAGTTGGTAAGCCGTTCGATTCTCGGGTACTTAACTCGCGGTCCTATCCGAGCCTTACGACCTGGTCATGCTTGTTGGATTGAGCACTATTTGGAAGGCAAGAATGGCGGCGAAGTACTCGCACATTCATGCGCGAAGCGCGAGACAGTATTTAAGGAGAGGCAATGAGGGCATACGTGGAAAATAAAAAAAAAAAAGTGTAGAATCTGCCAGAATGTCTTGCGGGCATGAAATCCTTGGTACCATTAAGGAACTTCTAAACTCATGAAGTCAACCAAAGTCAGGTTGACGGGTTTTATGAATGTGTGGGTGCGTTTTGTATGTGCCAAAGCACGCAATAAAGAAACAAAAGCGGCGTGCCGCTGGCCGGCTCCAAGAAGCAAGTTAAGCCTCAAACGTCTATGGCCAGCCGCAAGGGTGGTTCAGCAGGAGGAGATATTACGTAAGCTGCTCCAACGGGATGGCAAGTGTCAGCATTGCACGTTGCCACACCTAATGTGAGAGGACTCGGGAACAGAAGACAGTATCAGCTCTTACGTCTCCTTAAACGGATGGACGTAAGCATCTCCGCTATTCAGGAGACAAAGCTTTGCGGTGATGAGGACACAACGGCCGCATTAGAGCCCTTTTAGAAAATTATAGTGTATGCATCACTCATTCCGTGGCTTGTCTGGCGGATGTTTCCTCTTCATCAGCAAGCATGTAGGGTTTTCTTGTCTCTCCTGCACTGTAGATACTTCAGGTTGTTTGATTTGCTGTGACCTTGTCCTTGGAGGTGTTGAATGGCGTATCATTTGCCTCTATGCACCAGTTAATTGGCGAGAAACGTGATACCTTTTTTCTTGTCGCCTCGGGCAGTTCTTCAAACACAACGGAAAGCGTCTCTTTATGGGGCGATTTCAAACTGTGTCTGCAGTGAGCATGATCTTTCTAGGCCAGCTGCGCGCTATGATCGCAGTGCAGCCACACTGGCCGATTTAGTGGACGAGCGTGGTCTTGTTGATGTCGGTCAGGTGAAAGGAAGTGCAGTGCACTTCACTCATTTTCAGTGCTGTTCAAATGCCCGCCTTGACAGGGTGTATATATATCAGCGGAGGAAGTTTCTGGCGTTTCGGACTATAATGTACGTCCAATATAATGTACGTCCAATATTGAGCACTGCATGGTCTCAATCTACTTCAGTAGGTCAAGACCACGTAAAAAGCCGGCTCAATGGGATCTGTGGAAACTTAATACCTCTCTACTAGGCTGATAAAAGTTTTTGCAAAAGGGTATCTGATTGCTTACACCGTATTCTATCAACTCCCGAACTATCTCTGTATCACAAATGGGATCTCTTTAAACAGGAAATTAGGAATGATGCAGTAGAGGAGCCAGCTCGGCTTTTGGTTTTAAAACGCTTTCATGTACTATTATGAGCAATATGAAAGGGAACACAGGAACGCGTAGAAAACACCCTCAGACCCAGCTATGAGTGATACCAGAGTCCTTCAATGCTTTTCTGGTCACGAAACTTCTCCGTCACGCTATGGGAGAGCTTCATACGGGGACCAAAGCTCCCGCGCGGTGGCGCTACGAGTCTTGTGAAGGCGGCTTGGACGGCGGCGGCCGCATTTGCAGTGCATTGGAGCGCGAGCTTGCTGGTGCGTTTGTTCTGTGATATAGCTTTCTACGCTCATCACGAAGGGCAAACTATGTGAACTACCATGCCTCTGACGTGCTGCGTACCTGGTTGCCGCTCTGGCTATCGGAGTACAACGGAAAAAGCTTCGCTGTTCTGTCTCCCAAGCGACCGCGAACAACGCGACAGGTGGAAGCGAGCCATTCCACGACAGGAGACGGACGCTTTCAGCTTCGAGTCGAAGGCCGTTCGTGTGTGCGAGAAACATTTCGACCCCACGGGACATTATTCGAGCCGATGAGTTCAAGATAAGTGGACAATCTGTGCTTCTGCAGCACGAGAAGCCCAAGCTCCGCGTCGGTGCCATACCCCGGATATTTGAAAACCTGCCGGCGTATCTTACGAAGCCCAAGCCGCAGTCGCGCTCACAACGCGTGAATCCGCCTGCAAAACGTCGTCGCGTTTCGTCGCCGAACAACGATGGGACTGCAGCTACTGTGAGCTTCAACACAGAGACCTGCGATCCTGACCCAGCGGGAGATGATGGTAAGCCTCCATCGCGTTGCCTTATTTTCTTGTTTCACTATGTTGAAAACCTGTATTGCCTGTGTGCTGCGTGATGTCGCATTATCAATATTGATCCATTATTTCTTCGTTTGACAGGTGGGGCGATAAGCACTGGAGGCTGCACAGAGGCTGCATGCCAGACAGAGGGGAAATGTCTGCTCCATCTCAGAGCTCCAAGCTGTAAAAGACCAGCTTCGAAGCACTAAACAGCAACTGCGTTCGTGCCAAGTGAAGATTGCGAAATTGACAGTACAAGCGAATAGGAGCAGAAGATCGCATCAAGACGTCCAGAAGCTTTCGGCTCGCGAGAAGCTCATTTTGACCACTGGCTCATGAAAGCCAACGCGAAGTCTGCAACAGCTGCGCGGTAAGTTCCAAATACTCCATCACACACTGTTGCATCGCTACTGGATGACAACTTTTGCATTTTAAAATGTTATCTAAGGTGTAGCCTTCATTTAATCATCACGTATTTGTGTCTAATGTACCGAAAAACAGTATGCTATTGAGGCAGACATCGGTTTGGCCATTTTGTTTTGTGTAGTGTTCTTTGTAATTTCGGGAAATAATGCAGGTTTGCTTGGCAAATATAGTGTCTGCAGTTTTTATAACACCATTCTCTCATTATATTTTGCTTTGCATGGCTAGTTTCTAACAAGCTCATAGTGGAAAACAAATTTGCAATC
This sequence comes from Haemaphysalis longicornis, assembly GCA_013339765.2. Taxonomy (NCBI): domain Eukaryota; kingdom Metazoa; phylum Arthropoda; class Arachnida; order Ixodida; family Ixodidae; genus Haemaphysalis; species Haemaphysalis longicornis. The sequence goes on along the minus strand of CM023449.1, from coordinate 36,724,988 downwards.
CTTTCTCTCCAGGTACAAAAAGGAGTGGATTTATGACTGCCTGCTGCTAAAGATAAAGTCCACTGCAGTGTACACTTTTCTTCATGAAAATGAATTTCTGCCTCTTCCGAATCCTCGCACCCTCTATGGCTACCTCAGAAACCTGAAAGCCGATTTTGGTTTCGACAGCACTTTGTTCATGGTTCTGCGTGAAAAGCTAGAGGTAGTTCCAGAAAGAGAGCGTCGAGGTAAGAAGCAGTACTCATTTCTTTAATTGTATCATATTTAGCAACAGCCATTGAGACAAGATGTTAACCTACCCAAAACTTTGCAGGGCGTGCTCATGTTCGATGAAATGAGCGTCAGAAAAAGCGTTCACATTCGCGAGTCGGACATGGCACTACTGGGCAAGGTGGATTTCGCCGAGCACACACGACCAGGGGATCCATGGCAAAGACGGCGACCACGTGCTGGTCTTTCTGTTTCTACCTTTCCTGGGAGGATGGTCGCAAACTGTGGGCACATTTTGTGCTTCCGGTGCTTCCCCAGGGTCAATCGTTGCTAAGCTTCTTCTTGCAGTGCATTGTTCACCTCACAAACGCTGGTGTTGTTGTTGACGCAGTGACGTTACGACAACTCAACATCAAACCAATCAGCCTTGAGATCTCTGGGTACGTCTTTTCGAATTTTATTTAGTTGTGGTTAGTGATTTAGTAGAAAAAACTGTACTAGTAGACTGTTTTTCTCTCAAGGTGTCAAAGGTGACATTCTCAAGCTTCAAACTTGTTTGAACACCCGGTGTGAGCCCTCAAAGCAAGTCCATGTAGTGATAGATCCCCCGCACATATTTAAGTGCAATCAGGAACAACTTGCTGAAAGTTGGCAAGTTTTTGGTAAGTAAAAAAAAAAGTTGCATATGAATGCCTTGACCTGCACATAAATTATTCAGTTATAAACAAATTTGTCACTTGTCCTTATGTTGCAGCTGCCTCAAGGACAGGAGGTGTTTCACCCTGTCACTACAAGGACTTACTGGACTACGAGGAGGAACAGGCTGGGCTCCGGGCTGTACCGAAGTTGACGAAGGCCCACATTTTTCCCAATGCGTTCCAAAAGATGAGTGTGAAGTTGGCTGTCCAGGCAAGTCATGCACGCACTATGTTCAGTGCAAAGTGTATTTCAAAAACATCTGCTCACACGTGTTTTGGAAAGTTAACGTAAAACCTTGTTTGCCACACATTTTGCAGCTGTTCAGTGAGAGTACAGCTTCGGCCATGGAGTTTCTATAGCGAGCAGGAAGACTGCAAGAAGCTCCATGGGTCGGCTGCAACATCCGAATTCACAAGAACACTGAACAAGCTGTTCGACTGCCTGAACTCCCGGAGGCCAGACCATGTTCGATTCAACGAAGCACAACACATTGCTGTGAGAATCTTACGTCTGTTATGAAGTACCCTTTGTGTACTATAGATGAAGCATAATTTTATTCCAGGTGTTGAAGGACAGCATTGCATGGCTGGACAACTGGGAAAAATGCATCCAGGACATTACCGACTCAGAGGCAAGTCTGCTTTCTCAGTAAGCAGACATGTGGAGCTCTCAGAATAACTCTGCATAGCTCAGTTGCCCTCATCGAGAGCTTGCTGTCATCTGGGTTCCATTACGTACTCGTTGGGAACTTTGGACAAGATCCTCTGGAGGTAAACATGATTACTTTTATGTGTATGTGCTATGAATTTCTCATTTTTACGATAAATTGATCATTTCTTTCTAGAGATTTTTCGGCATCGTCAGGCATGTTGCTGGTGACGGAGGGCAGCCAACTGTGCAACATTTCTTGTTCATCTATCGGATGCTCTCCGTAAACAACCATGGTTCGGCCACCAAAACGGGCATCGGTCGAGGGAGAATGGACCCCAGCTGTTGCTGAAGCTCCAGGGCCTCTTTGACAAGAAAAAAACCTGCCTCCAGTCAGGTAAAGTTGCCCCTTGTTTGTTTTTTATACTCACAGAAATCGCAGTTATGTTAGTCTTAGCTCTAGTTTCTTTTTTTCAGGAGCAGTTCCACTACACAAACGACCAATAACCAACTGAAACATAATGTGTTACTTTAATTTATGAATCTCAGCCTATACATTGAATTATTTGAAACTTGGAATGTATTTTCAGGTTGACATGTTGGCAGTCCTCTTGATGACGTTCTTGAGGAGCCCGGAGACGCAGCGAACACTTCATCCGTGCCTGACGATACGCTCTCCACCAAAGAGTGCATCCTTGATTATCTTGCGGTTACGTGGTGAAGAAGTTTTCAACACTGAGCTGCACCGACTGCGTGGGAACACTGAAGAGCCAGACACGAGAGCCAACTGACCTAATCCTGAAGAAGTCGAGAGGATTCCTGCAAGTGCCCTCATCCCAGCTCTTCAGCCTGTTGCGCATTGTGGAAGGACATGTTGAAGAACTGACTGTGGACACAGTTGCATGTGCCGATGTGTATGCGAACATTGTCGACCAAGTTTGCTCGACAGCCGCACTGCCTCTGCTGGTGTGGGCTGTAGGTTGCACTATGTGGGTACCACAGCAGAGGTTGTTCATTTTTTTTGAGGTGCCGCCTGCACTTCTGCACCAGGGAAAAAAACAAGCTGACGCGAGCAACGCGGCGAGCTAACTGCCCAGCAAGTGGTGGCAACAAGCCTAGTGGATAGCAGTTGTTCTGTTTGTCATGCAATATGTGAAAGCCAACTGTTGTGTTTTGTGTTAGCAAGTAACACATATTTGTATGATGTTGTTTATTTTCCTGCATCCGCCATGCTATTGCCATAAACTTGTGGGAATAAACACTTGTACCACACAGCCGCGGCACGTTTTCTAGTCCTTTGCATGCGCTTGGCAGCTGCCTGCGACGATCAGCCAGCGGTCAGACAGCTTCCTGTCATCTGTGTGGCGGAACCAAAATCCACGGCTGCCACATTTTGGTTATCCAATCAGATATTTTGAATTTGGAAAGCGGGGCATGGCTATCTTTGCCTGCATGTTTTTTTTTTTTTAACTTGCCCTCCGCGTTTGCCCAGGGGCTAAGGCGTTGTGCTGATAAGCCCAAGGACGCGGGTACCCGGTAGCTTTTCTGGTGTAGGCGAAAAGAGAAACCGCCTGTGTGTTCGAGATTTCGGCGCGAGTTAGATACCCGAGTGGTTAAAATTAATGCGGAGCGCTACACTACGGCGCGCGTCCCATTGTCTGTGTAGCATCGGCACGTTAAATTTCATAATCAATCAATGTTTTTTAACTTGCCGTTTGGGTGGGAGGGGTGTGACAGGCACTGAGCGGGCGAATTTTTATCTGACACCCTATACTGATGAGGACAGCCGAGAAAGGAGCTCAAGGCTATAGCATTTGTCCTCCGCGCGCCAATTAGGCTGCTTCCATTTCGTGAGCGTTTTTTTTTCCTGCTGTCAGCGGTCACTTTCCGAATCTAGATTATTTTTTTACATTATTAGCGCGCTATCAAATAGCGCAAACACAGCGCTAACCCAACGTGCTGTACGTTTGCACACCTATTTGCTCAGCGCATCATGTCGCCCAGGGTGAATACAGATTTAATTCTGGCGCTAGTTAACTCAAATCATGCAGGCGGCTGCAAAGGCTAATCGAAAATTGAAAACGCCAGATGTCCGCCTTCTCAAAGCGAGAGCGTAGCGGTGCCTGCCGCAACGAACGAACACTGCAACATATACGCCTCAGTAACACCCGTGGTCTTGTCTGAATTTCACAGCTAAGCTACACGACAACAATTGACTCAAAAACATGCACACATCGCTCGCGTTTTTACAGGTGGAAATGAAGAGCAGATGAAAGCGAGCGCGTTGCCGACGGAGAAACAGCCGGACAGCAAGCGTCGCGACCGCTGGCGAAGCCTTCACGTTAACAGGGGCGATCCTAGCGGCAGTTTTTGTCCCTGAATGAAACTTCGGCCGGAGTTTCGTGACCAGAAAAGCATTGAAGGACTCTGGTGATACGCAGCGGCCGCCGTTGGAAACAAAGTGGAAAGGGGGACGCTGTTCTGACAACTGTTCCCATTCCCGCCGTGCGTCTTATCGGCTGTTGGATGATACCGTATTGTCGGCGAAACGACGTAAGCTGCTGCTTTTCACAAATGCCAGCGTGGTGGGGGGGGGGGGGGGGGCAACAGTTAGGGGAAGAGCGCCCTTCTTTCCGGTGTCTTAGTGATGAGCGCCAATCCGCACTTGCAAAGGAGATAATTGAAATTTATTATAAAGGTGTTAGGTATACTGAAGCAAATGAAATTGTCAGTGCTTTCCACACACATTACAGCAAGTTCTTTTGGGGGTCCAGTATTAATACCTGGCATTTAAAGTTCCATTCTCTCATTGGCTTACTTTTCAGGCTTACAGATGAGGAGCGCATGATGGTGTCAGTGCCTATTACACTGGAGAAGTTAAGGATGCCATCTCCGCGCTTAAGACTAACAAGACCCCGGGGCCATATGGCCTTGGTGGGGAGTTCTAGCAGAAGTTTTCTGGTATCCTTGCTACAGTTCTCTTGGACGTATTTACGGCTGCCTATGATCATAATATCTTGCCGCCAACCTTTTATTCAGGACACACGGTGCTAATCCCCAAAACTGCGGATGCAGAGAAACTAAGGTAAGTAGAGGGTTACCGACCAATCTCCATCTGCAACGTTGACTACAAAATATCTGAAAAGATTCTATTTAGGCGCCTTCAATTTGTAATCACTAGTTAAGTGGGGTCCCACCAAACTTGCGGTATTCGGGGCAGGAGTATTCACACAAATATTCATGTTGCTCGTTCTGTCTTGGAGTGCGTGTCCGATTCGGTGGATCAGGTGGCCCTAATACAAATTGACCTTGCAAAAGCGTTTGATCTGGTTTCTCACGAGAGAGAGAGAGAGAGACAGAATATATGTTTATTTAAATCAACAGGGGGGAATGTACTGAAGCTTCAAGGAGGCGTCCTCAGTCCAGGAGGCCTTGAGCGCGGGCAGCATCGACAGCCCTTTGAGCCAGCCGACGCTGGTCCATTTCTTATTCGCACTTCTGGCAGCAGTCAACTTAGGTGATGTGTTATTTAAGGGCATCAAGCTGTGCTATGATCGGTGCAGTACGCAGCTTATCATCAATCGTATTCTGTCTGAACCAATTGCGATCAAGTCGTCTGTCAGACAAGGCTGCCCCCTCTCACCCTTGCTGTTCGCATTGTACCTCGAGCCTCTTTGTCTCAGCATTCAGCAGAGTCAAGGAGTGAAAGGTTTTTGCTTACAATCGTGCGAAGTTAAGGTGCTTGCTTATGCAGATGATATAGCGTATTTTTTGCGCTTACAAAAGGAGTGTCCAGGAAGCCCTTACAGTGGCTAAGCAGTCCTGCGATGTGTCTGGAGCGGATGTTAATTTGAAAAAAAAAAAAACTAAGGGATTTTGGACTGGACAATGGGGAACGAAACCATCCAGGTTCTCAGGTGTTATTCGAGATAGCGCCCCACTTCAGTACCTCGGCGTGCCGTTACATCAAATACGCAACACAGGGCCTCATTGGTCATCTGCGCTCACGCAAGTTAAGCGCGCATAGCAGGCATGGAATGGGTGAGACCTCTCTGTGTTTGCACGTGCAAGAGTGTGTAATGTCTTCCTCGCCACAAAGCTCCTTTGTGTGCTTCAAGTGCTTCACTGTGCGCGAGCAAAAGTTCAGGCCCTACATAGAGTTATTGCAACATATGTGTGGGGTTCTCAATTGGAACCTATGCTCAGGGACAACTTGTTTCTTCCTTTAAAGGCCTCATACATTTGCTTGTGCACCAACTTGTGTCTCGTTTTTACTTCTACAAATCGGTTGATCACCCAATTTTATTAACTGTACTTCAGCAGCGCATAAGTTTCCATTTGCCTTTTTTGCTTATATGTACGGGCGAAGTTAATACGAAGCCTCCATGGAGATTTCTCAAGGAGGCCGTGGAGTCTTTTAAGTTTCTTTCCGGGTGGTGTTCCTTGAAATATCTGTTCAGCATGTCAAGTAAAACTATGACGAGCACTCTTATTGAAAGTCTATTCCCAGTGCCTATTTATCGCCAGCATTACTTAGGCCAGCAGAACAGCAATGTTTTAAAATGCGTAATCAGTATGTGTATCCCGCCAATGCAAAAACGTTTTTCTTCAAGCTTCATTCTTCCACACTCTCAGTTAAGACATGGCTGCGCGAAAGGGGAATGTCTGTTCGTTGGTCGGACAATTGTCGCCTCTGTAATCAACCAAAGACAACTGATCATTGTTTTGTGTTTTGCCGGTACGCTGTTTTCTTCTGGGACGTTTTTCAGCGGACACTAAAAAAAGAAAGACATTGACATCACCCCGTACACCATTCGCTTCCTGCCATTTGAAGATGTTAATCGGGTGCCATATGACGTTTTTGTTCTCCTAGGATTGTTTAGCTTGTGGAAGTGCCACATGACTTATCGGGATGCGGAAACCCCCTAGGCCGACCAAGTGCATTTTTCGGGAACAGGCGGCGTTGGTGCGGAGCGTTCGTGCTGCGCAGAGTAATCCACCGGAGTGGGTGCCTCTTTTGGATGCGGGCGTTTGCTTGCCTGAGTTTTGCAATGGTGCTGATCTTTGTTCGACTGATGTCCTTACCCTTTGCTGTCTGTTAGTGTTTCTATTGTGTTCTAAGTGTCTTGTCTTCTAAAGTTTTCTAAAATTTCCATGCATTAAAAAAAAAAAGCCGTCGTAGCCGAGCGGGTAAGATTACTGACTCTGACTTCGTTGATCTACCAGACACAGGTTCAAATCCTGACGATGCCGTTGATTTCTTTTCTTTATACTGCTATACTGAGTTTTGTGAAACGCCGAAATCGACGAATTGCTAAACAACTTCGCTGTTAAAAAAGTGTTGGAAATGCGCACTCGCATAGACATCGGCTTAGTTCGATTCGGACCAGGGGAAGCTTTTTTCTTTGACTTCACACACGAGCATCACCATCGTCAGAGAAAGTTGGCTGTCCTGCAGTGCTGTTTCGCGCAGCATATGCCATCGGTGAGGCACAAAAAGCTAAAAGCGAGTGCACCCCCCTTGTGGCTCTATCATTACGTGCGACAGAAATGTAACAGAGCGCGGTTGTTAGCCTAGCGTATTCAAATATGCAGCTGTGCACTCCATTGGATGCTGTCCTTCACGAGATTTTGCCTAGGTGGCGCAAGGTGTCCTAAGGCACGTAGTTTGTACCCGAGGTACAGAAATCCTGCCACAAGAATGGCGCGCGTTTATATTGTAACGTGGCGCAGGACATGAACAATGAGATGCGGACTATGTATTCTGAACTATTTACATGGCGGGTATCGCCGAGCTCGCACCGGCTGCGCGTCAGCCACCTCCTCGTCGTCGTCGATGGAGGGACATTGGGAATTGTCCACTTGTTCGTAACATCACCCCCCGGCCAAAGAAGACCGTCTCGGTCGTGCTCGGTCACCGTGAATGGATGGGTGTGGTGAGGATGAGATGCGATGTGTATAAACAGTGAAGTCCTTTCCGCGGCCAATGACGATGGCGGTCTCCGATGTCGACTGGTCTCCGAACATCGACGCCCAGAAGACCACGACGAACCGATGAGAGTGCTGGGAACCGCGCCGGACGAGAAGGCTGGGGACACGACATGGGCGACACGTCTTGGCTGGTCACGTCTCGTCTGGTCTCGGTTCTTGATCGGCTTCTCATTGGCTGGGGACACGGGGCGGGGGCATCGTAATGTGCTGATCGCGGCGGGGCTGGGGCTGCCCGACACGGCCCGCGTACCCTCGATGTTTCGCCGGTGCCGAGACGTAGCGATGCTGGGGCCAGGACGGGGAGGGACCCGCACTCTCCACCAAAATGTTACGTGGCGGAAAGACAATGATGAGGCGAACCATGGGCGACGATGAAGTGATGTATTTACAAGATGTTGCCACAGAGCGATGCGTTCTATATACAAGCGCCCATGATCGCTCAAACCAGCCGCATTCTCTTCATCGTCTCCCATGGTTCGCCTCATCATTGTCTTTCCGCCATGTAACATTTTGGTGGAGGGTGCGGGTTTCAGTGCCATCCAGGCCCCGAGCTTCACCCCGTTTCGCCTCGTGAAGCGGTCTCATCCTGGCTCTTGGAAAGCGTCAGCCCGCCCCAGCCCCGGTGAGCCACGGACGCGACATTCCCCAGCCCCGTGTCCCCTGCCCATGCCCCGCCGAGACCAGACGAACTGACCAGCCATGACCAGACGTACAGCCGACGACGTTCCCCTCTCCCAGATCTCCGGTGCTTCTCCGAAAGCTTTGGACGCTGCCTCGTGGGGTCGGCGGTGGTCACAGCTGTTCCGGGGCCGGTGCTCATCGCGACCATCACCATCATCAGACACACGAGAGAGGAATGATCCCGTATTTACGCGCCATAAACACTACTTTGGTGCTCACCTAGTTTTATTGGCTAGTTTATTGAGAAAACACGCACCAAGCTGGCGTCGCTACAATAACACGGGACTGGAAGGGAAGTAGAGAGGTTTTCTTCCCGTCCCGTCTGACGCGCTCTCGCTTTCTTTCAAAACAACATGAGACTTTGTTAGAAGCAGTAAGGAGGCTGTCGTACTACGCCCACACGATGCTTGGTGGTGCAGACAATGTTGGCGAGGGTACGTAATGTACGCTATACTCTGAGTAATTTCTCGTTCTTCAAGTTCACGTCAGCCGTAAAATATTCGTTTGTACCTTTCCACCCTTACGAAGAAGCAAGCCGGCCGCTGGCAGCAGTTCGCGACTCATTAAGGATTTTGCCCTCACTGTTGTTTGGCAAAGTCAAATTCTTCGGAATAACGCACCCGAATGTTAATGAGATTCGTAGTCCCGCATGAGGCGTGCGTGCCTGCTAAGCGTTAGCGGAAATGCGCCCTGGCATCCAAAGCTGATGGAATCCTTAACTTCGCGAATGAAACAAAGGCGTACTTCATTTGTTGCCCGATTTCAATGGCGGCTGCTTTCAGTGGAAGTATTTGGGGAATGCGGATTTTAGGTACGTAGAGGGCATGGCCGCAAGATTGGAAAAGAAGGGCGCGGAGTTTAAACATCCCTTCCACCCCAACTACTCCTCATGCGCAATTAATGGCAATCCCGTGTGTGCAATTATTCTTCACGGTATTGTAATTCAAACAAGGACTTCATCTTCCACCCTTTTCATGTAGTTCCTCACATTTCAAACAAGTCAGGACCTACTTGCAAACAGGGCTTATGGCGCATTTTAATGGGATATGTGCATGAATGAAGTAGCCTGGGGAAGTATACTAATATAAGTCATGCGAAGTTCAGTAACTCTTTAAACGAAACACACATGCGCTGAATGTAAGCGGATGAATGAACGAATTTATCGATGAGAAAATTGAAAAGAAAGTCCAATAGAAGGTGTAATTTGTGACAAGGGTGGACACCGGAACGCCTGTGACGACTTGCCTTCATGCGCTGTAGGATCCTACGGCTTTTCTGCGAACTGAGGTCTTCTGGGCGGCTGAGAAACTCTGAGCACACCAAGTGTCTTTGGATCTAACTCTCTTGCTCTTGATGTTTGTCTGCTGCCATACAACGTCTAATGAGGCGTCAGACCGCAGCTGTGCCAAGCGATCACAAAGACTCTGCTGCTTGTTCTGCTCCTGGAGCACCGCCAACTGGGTGTTGAAGCATCCTCGCTAATAGCTCGCATGGGCCAACCAGGGCTATAAAAAGGTTGATCCCCAGGAAAGCTTCGAACTTCTTTAATACCCCATCACATCCTTTTATGACTGTCTCGCTGGTGCCACTGAGAGACCTTTGAAGTTCTACCAGTTCCTGCAAGGTCGTCTGCACCCTTCCATCGTTCTCAGTGAACCTTTCCATTGATTTTACTCTTACTGTCCTCCACCTCGTTGGACACGATGGTAGCAGTAGGTTGCTCGGCCAGGAACAGTCCTGCTCACCGGCATCATTGCTCGGAGAATGTACAAAGGTCCGAAAAACACTTTATAAATCGACTTATGTGTGTGGTAAATTGTTGGTGAAATGAATAAAATAGATGAGTGAACAAAGTACCCAATTGGCAAGAAGAGTTGAAGAAAAAGAAACAAGACGGAACGTAAAATACAAAGATAATATAGCTTTTAGCAAAAGAAATGAAACAGAAGGTGAAAACGTTGAACTTCAGGATATGCAATTGTACCTGACTGATAAGTTTCGCTCCAGTAGCGTTACAGAAGGCCGGTGCCATAAAGCCGACACTGGGACAGTTGAGCTGGTTAATGATCTGGTTGATCTTTTTTACGGGCTCTTCTACGGCTTGGCATGTACCCTGGTGTTTGATAATTTCAGGTTTCTATGCTGTAGTGTTTGGAAATTTGCGTGGCAGGAGTAGCCTTTCCTTTCTTGTTACGGAGCAGTCTATGAGCTGGTCGTCGATCTTTTGTGCAGGTTTCCCGCATTTGCAAGAGCTGTGGTCAGTTTTGTTGGTATGCAGTGTCCGGTGATTGCCTGGCTTGTGTATTATTTTGCAGGGAAGTGCGGTGGCATGGGGGAAGTGTTTCTCATACATTGATGTATTGTTGTTCCCTCTCCGAGCGTAAGTCAATATTCAGCCCATTTCAAGTGCAGAACACTTTAAGCACTCGCCTTGTCGTCGTAGCTCGCTCGCTGGACCCAAGTAGAGTAACAGGGCGTCCCGGGGTAACGCTGTCGTTCGCGGCGTTCCCCAGAGGCTTCGAAAGTCAAGCGGTTCATATAGTCATAAGCGTTCGAAACTCGTGAACCGCTGGCGCTTGTCCTACATCTCCCCGTTGTTTAGCGCAAACAAAACTATTGGTACATTTGAAGCAAAATATACGTAATTAACCGGCAGCACCCGCGATCATTTAGTTAGGAACGCTTGTTGGGTTGGTTTTTACGATAGTAAGCTAAAAAAGCAGCCGCGAAAGGAAACAATGGCGCGTTCTAAATGACGCAGAAAGGCTCCACGACCAAGAAAATGGCGCGTTCGAAATGCTGCAGAAAGGTTTTAGCCGTGCAAGAAAAAAATGGTGCGTTCGGATTGAACGACGCAAAACAGCTCCAGAATACTAAATTAAAGCAAGCACAAAGAGAACAGAAATCCCGCTGGCGCAGTTTCAGGCAGGAGGTGCGTGAGCACTGCGAAGGCGGGAAATTTGAAATGCATTGGGTGGTAGCAGTGAGCGAATAAGAACGGTACACACAGCCCTTTATGGTGAATCAGTGCTCTGCACTTCCGACAGCTTTCACATCGAGTGGAACGGCTTTAATTTTTAAGTGCGAATGCACTTCTTAAGCGAGCCTGAATCGTCCGCCGCCGTCGTCCTCATAGCAACAGCTGCGGGTGCGCGCGGTCCTCGTCTTCCTCCTCGTCTTCCCTAGCAACGGGGGGAGATGGGCGCGCGCTACTCTCCTCCTCCTCTCTCCGCTCAGTGACTGCGGGTGTTGGGCGCCTCCTCTCCACTTCGGGCGGGAGAGCTCTCGCTCGCGTAGCGGGCGCTCCGCATTCCGACGCGTGAGGGCGCTCGTGTAGCCCTCGCCGTAACGGCGGGCGCTACTCTCCTCCTCCTCTCTCCGCTCAGTGACTGCGGGTGTTGGGCGCCTCCTCTCCACTCCAAGATCACGATATCCACCGTAATCGCGCAATCAACATTCGTGCATTCGCACTTACACACTCTCCCCCTCGGGGAAGTGCGAGGGAATTTTTTTGTGCATCTCTTTGCGTAGTTATGATTTAAAAGTTTGGCCACTGGGATGTTGATTGGCGCGCCTTAATTTGTGGCTTCTTAACCTGCCATCGTGCTACCCTTCTACGTCCTTTCATCATCAAGCTTTTTGAAAGCTCTGTACCACGCAACCACCAGTTTTAAAATTTAACTATCGCTCTGGTCAAGAATTTGATTCGCTCCCCCCCCCCCCCCCTTCTCCGGTACCGGAAGTCCCTGCATTGCCTAGTGGCATAACAGTGTGGAGCGCTCTCCATACTGCACGTGAAAGGAATTTTTAAAGCATTGGTAACGTTTTTATTGTTACGCCAAAGTTTTCTCTTACGACGGAGAGCTTAAGAAATGAAGGCGGCAAGCTGTGAAGAAATGCATGAATGCATTTTCCGTCCTGCGTGATTCCTACACTCTATAAACATGTTTACTAGGGTGGACAAAAAAACAAAAACAAAGACAAACTATAACATAAACAATCTACTGCAAATACTCCGGAAGTGTTCAGACATTTGTGACACAATAAGGGCGCAAGGTACAGACTCTTAAGTATTAAAGGACACCATAACAGGCGATGAAGGCAACCCGTTCTTGCAATTCTTCCAGTGTGAGGCTTTTCATGCGCGTCACGCCGACCCGTGGAAGGCGGAAGTACCACGGCTGTCATTAGGGCGGCAGCCTGGAGCCCTGATGTTCATTATTACAAAATTTTATTTGACATGACAGAGTCTGTGTGCGCACCCACGTTACACTCCCAAAAAGAGGGATGAGACGATGAGAAGCAGCATGCTCAGAGTATTTACGGCAAACTTAACAAATTACAAGTTTCTAGAGGCGTACCACTTTTCTTTACGTCGCTATTATTCTCTTTCTTTCGTTTACTCTGCCTTTTTCTGAATCCTATTGAGCCAACGTAATGTGTTTATCGCTTCCGCAGAAGGTTGTAGACAACCTGTTTACACTTTCGGTTCTTTTGCTCGTCGGGTCAGAGCAAGCACAGCAAGAAAACACACGCGCGCTAGCAAACACCCATAAAACTCGTAGATACACACACGAAGGTTTGCCCTAACCGGAAAGCCGTGTGCGCACAGGATAGGGTTCAGGTCTGTTCGATTGATTGATGTGGGGGTTTAACGCGCCCAACGCAACGCAGGCGATGAGGCGCGCCGTAGTGGAGGGCTCCGGATTAATTTTGACCACCTGGGGATCTTTATCGTGCGCCGAAATCTCGTACACACGGGCGTTTTGCTTTTCGCCTCCTTCAGAAAAGCGGCCGCCGCGGCCGGGAATCGAACCTGCGAACCCGCGACCTTCAGGTCTGTTCAATAACTTCGCTTTACTGAAACAAAAGTTATATTACCGTCTTTGCACACTTTTTTCGTCTCGTGCGTTTAGTGATATTTTATGTCGAACATTAGAAAAAAAGTTCTAGGCTTGCGAATTTGACGCTCGTGGTGACAACGCTCGCAGGTTTTACACTGCACTAGACAGTGCTCATCTACTTCCGCGGGATTACTGTTGCTATTATCATTATTTTGTCGCTGTCCCTGATGTAGCTGTCTTGAAGTAAGGTTTGATCTACGCCACGTAGTCCCTTCGTACCTAGCCCCTTATTTGTACCTGCGCCCGACGTCTGTCTATTGACGAAGGAGTGCTCAGTTCTGAGCTTCCAGGTGTGGTGAGATCGGGGCACCATGCAGGGACACAGCTGGGGGCGGAAGCTATGTCTGGAAGGTAAAAAATATTCCGCCCTTTTCTCAGTGGGCACATCATTAAAACGTTTGACGACTGGTTGACGGGAACTGCTCTAGGTGGAGTCTGCTTTTGGAAAAAGAAAGACACTTAGGGCCATATTCTGAGTCCCTCCTCCACTCCGTTTGCTCCCTTCACTCGGCTAAGGGGAGCATTCCACAATGATTATGCATGGGGAAATCGATTTCAAGGATCTCCTCGACCAGAGGCTGGAACAGAGGACGGACTCAGAATACCAGGGTTAGTCAGGATATGACAAGACGACTGGGTCTATAAGAAATTCGGCTATCTCTGAATGGTGGTCGTCATGCCAGTGTTGTTTAGCAGAGCAAGGAACGGCTTCGACGCCTGTAGTGCAATCAATCAATCAATCAATCAATCAATCAATCAATCAATCAATCAATCAATCAATCAATCAATCAATCAATCAATCAATCAATCAATCAATCAATCAATCAATCAATCAATCAATCAATCAATCAATCAATCAATCAATCAATCAATCAATCAATCAATCAATGTTAATTTTTGCCTAATCTACACCGAAAAAAGTGGTTAGAGGAAGCTTAATTTTCGCAGCTTGACGGTGCTCGAGCCTACAGGCTGGAGCTTTGTAACATCTTACAACTACCCTTGTTCTTTTAAACGTAAGAGCCTTTCGTGCCAATTAATTAGCTCTTCAACGTGGCGAGCAACTTCCACGAGATTCCCTTTCTAAGGATGCGTTCGCGGTAAAATAGGCTTGAAGACGATCGTTATGGCGGACACCCTTTTTAAAAGATAAGAGAGGACTCCTGAAATCATTGATGTTAGAAGCGAGGAATGGCACTCGCTTCTTAGCATGTTTCCATCGTACAGCTTCTTCTAAATCCTCGGCTTGGATGATGGCCAAAAGGCGTTTTTCCCCCGGTGGTGACGCTGTAATGCTAATCGAAATCTCCGAAATCTCCTCACTGAAAGTTTATGGGATATGCTATCAACAGGCAGCCATTGCCGGTGTAGGGGAGCGCATATGTAGGTAGATCATTTTTAAGCCCCAATAAAAGGGAGCCAATGTTCAAAGTAATTTAGAAAGAACCGATATTTAAATTGAAATTGTCCGTGCCAGATATTCACAAACCACATCGTGGTTCAAGATATGCGGCTCGAAGATTTTCCGGCGTGTAGACAGCCGTTCCATCTCGCATCAAAGCCCTGGTTGACGCAATGCACACGGAGCAAACCCTGTTCATACACATTTTAGCCCTAAATTAGTTACAGGAATATTAACAAGTTAATATAGATTAAATAGAGTGCGGACAAACAGACGTCACAGTTTATGGTGACTTAGCCGTTATTTTTACCACAACCACGCGTCGCTCTTGTACTACCAATATTTATTACGGGCCGCAGATACATGTACAAATCCACGCAAATGTAAACGGAGCAGAAGGAGCGGTTGCCTAATTGCATCGCTGCGCCGCGTAGGAGCGCCAATGGAAACCAACGAGCGGCGTTGTGCAGGTGCGTTCCCACTGCCCCCGCTGCCCTATCACATATGACTAATAGCCGCTCTGCTGGGGCGTCAGGCCGGGGGTAAGAGCTTCAAAAGGGGTGCGCTAAACTATATGGTAGGCGGCGCTAAATTATACGGCAAGCCATTATAAGGCGACAGCAAAATATGCCTCAAGAGTATAGAAAGCACCCCAGAAGTTGCAATGTCTTGCATCGCATAGGCATGCCGCAAGAAACCAGATAGGCAGGCAATACCATGCCACCCGTGAACAAGACTTTCATAATTTCACATCACGGAGCGCAACAAGCCGCGTTTCCGAGCGTGCGCAGCTCGTGCGAGCCCAGAAGCGGCGGATTCAGTCACTGCTGCCGACTGCGAGCGGCAACGTAATCAGCGCCACAGTTTAGTTTAGCGCTGCCCTTTAGAAGCTCTTACACGCGGCGCGACGCGCCAGCAAAGCGGCGGTTAGGCATATCAGATAGGGCTATCGGGGAAGTGTGAGCGGACCTGCGCAGAACGCCGCTCCTTGGTTCCCGTCGGCGTCCTACGCAGCGCAGCGATGCAATCGGCCACCGCTTCCGTGCTCCGGTTACTTCTGCGCGCACCTGTACTCCCATATACGTGAATCTATCCGAAGCTAGACACGTTTACAATCAACTGCAGTTAATCATGGAATCTAAGAAAATTAGGCATAGTTCAAGAAGCTTGGACAATATGGATTACTTTGTTTCAGCAAACTCTTTAATAAGCATCGTAAATGACGCCACGAAGTTTAGAGCTTAAATGGAGTATGGCCCGTTGTACAATTTCAACAAATTGAAATAGGATGTGCGCATACTAAAACTAATTATCGAAGATTCACGCGTGATGGTCCGCTATGTAGTGATGGTTTTTTTTTTACTGGGCTTGATCCAATACGCACCATTTTTTAAACAAACGTACGTTTATACTCAGAAAGGCGCATTGAACTAAAACAAAAGCCTCCCTTACATAAGATGTCCGTCTTTAGTACGTGTTCACGTTCTGAGACCATCCCTGAACTCTATAGCGCAGATGGTCCTAAATTACGGAAGGTTTAGGCCCAGCTAATTAGTCATTGCCTACAGTAGAGATGGCAGGCTGGCTTTGGCCGAGATGCATAATTTCCAAGGCAGTCTTTGTAAATGTCAAATATTGGAGGCTCAAGTGGGATTGTCACTGAATTGCGGAATATTGGAGCAGCTCCGTTCCTTCCTTTTTGCTTAATATTTATTTACTAGGGTTATGAAGCGAATGCATGCGCTTAGTCCATTCCGGAGATTGTACAATAAATAGGTTGCCGGATTTCTCTTCCTCGGCACAGCTTAAAGCTTCCCGTCTTATCAGAAACGTATGGCCTAATTATCTCCAAATCCGTCCATTCGTAATGAATTTCTACGTAGACGCGAGGCTTCTTTTCTTGGTTCCCATCGATCGGAAATGGTAAAAAAAGCTTAGAATTTCATATTCAAGTGGGGAAATGAGAAAAAATAGTACTTTCTGTATGGAATGAATCAATCAGAGGTTTTAAGGCGAAAGGTATAAGTGCCCCAATCCGAGAAAAACTGTCTTCCTTGTTTATTGTCGGTTCAAAAAATTGGCCGCCGGTGCAGAGGAAATAGATAAGAAAAAAACACATTTGTGATTCGACGCTATTGGAACACCGGTCTCCTCAGCAGCAGCGCAATACGAATTTACTGTGCAAGTGGTCGAGCAAATGTGGCACATACACACTTGGTGGATTGGCAAACAATCGAGAAATTCGAGGAGTTACTGTTCCCAGTTTACGTAATTCCCAAAAACTACGAATTGGGAACGTAAGCGTTGCAGAATAGTGCGTGCTGTATGAAACACAAACGTGTTGGCACGTGAGTAGAACGGGTGCAGATTAGCCGCACCAAACTGTAATTACAGGGAAGCTGTGGAGTGTAGGCTGACGCAATTATTGCCGTATGACAAAGAAACAAAAGCGACGAAAGAGACGCAAAGCCAATGAAGCTGCAAAGAAGTCTTCGATAAGTATCACCAGGCTTTCTAGCCTCCTTTTTAGTTTTTCAAAAGTTCATCCGACCAATTATCTCAGTTTACGTTGTTATAACGATTACATTTGGAACTTTCGCGAAATCTCCATTATTGTAGAAATGCAGGGCGTTACACGGGTCACCATCTTTTGTAATTATTTTATATTTTCCTACTTTTGTAGTTTTTCAAAATTTCCTTCTACCAGTTTTCTTCATTTCTGCTATTGCAGCGATCACAGGTGGACCTTTCGCAAAATCTGCATTATTGTGGAAACGCCATTCGTTATACGCTTTGCCAGTTTCCGTGATTTCTCAATATCCCTTTTTATTTTTTTTTATCAGAATTTAGCCCGAGCAAGTATCTTTATTTACGCTATTATGACGATTACATTTAGAAATTCTACGACATATGCATTATTGTGGAAATACAGGGCGTTACACGGTTCTGGTGGAGGGGGTACTCGGCAAAGAACTCTACGCACTAAAAGAAAAATCCAGACCAGATCTCTGTCAACCTACCGTACAACTACCATACCTGCGAAATTCCGGGATGTAGTTGTCGCCCCCACAACCCACACCTTCGATTTACCCCGGAGCAATGGCAGAGATATGGTTGACCAGCTCGCGTCTGGAAGACCATGATTACTTGGCCAATAGAGCTCGAGCGGTGACGGTAGCCTGCGGCCTAAGGAAATTAGAAGAGGCCGCCCAATTTCCTTGTTTTTTAATATTTTCTCCAATAAATGTATATCTTACTCCTCCATTCCCAAACCCTCGCTCGAGAAGTGGTAGGGACGTCTTGTTACTGCTGATGGAGCAAGGACATCATGACGCCATTTTTTTTAGTATTAGCCAGGTGATAAAAAAGGCGCCTTATTCGTAGGCTATTTCAAGACAGAAATTCATGCTCACTACTCCGCCTTACGCTTGATACCGCAGTCCCCCTTGACATGTAATTTGAACCCTAACTAGTTCGCAATGCGACACACCGTTTGAATGTTTAGGAACGTTTATACGATTGGCTACTTGTAACAGCTAGGTAAATGCGCATTTTACCTAATGTTCGAATTTCTGAACCACTGCCTGCGACGTCATCTTCCGGCAACTCCTGTCGAGGGTGGACGACTAGACGATTCGGCCGTACTCCCTTCCGTCTACCACGTTCCTCTATGAAACACTGAAATTGTGTACCGCTCCACTATCCTGCTGGCGTACGCAGGGAGGTGACCGAGTAGGCCGCCACCCCACTTCGAAATGTTTGGGAAGTGGGGGGATTTTCAAAGCTAGATCAACAACGAGCCATTTTTTGTGTCTAGGTTTGTTTGCTTTCGCTGTTTTAACGCGAAAGTGTTTTATTCCGGGATACATGAACATTTCAGTGACGTCATATCCGTCACACAAATGACGCCAGTACAACGAAGCAAGCATCCTGTAAAGGGTGCATCCCTGCGCACAGGGTCTTGTGTTGGGGAAGCAACCTTTAGTACTGAAGAGTAGGGTTGTTCGTTTTCGAGGTTTACATTTTAACACGAAAGAGTTTTATGCCGGGATACACCAAGATTTCACTGACGTCATATCCGTCACGGAAACGACGCCAGTACACCTTTGCCGAAGCGACCCGCCAGCAGGACGTCGCTCGCCAAACGCGCCCACGAGACAGCCGCCGACTCGCAAATCATGATCAGCTGCAGATTTGGCTGCACATTTCACTTTCGTGTTTTACCGATTCCTATGACAGGGGAATCAACCACAGTTCTTTTGCTATTCCTTGTTAATTTTGTTTGTTTCTTGGTAATATTACTTGGTAACTTTTGTTTCTTATTATTTTTGCATTTTTATGAGGGCCCGGCCCCGCAGCAAATTCAAGCGTACGCCGCTGCACTATCCCCTCCCCACCGCACCCTTCCCTAAACGCCCGTGACACCCACCTTTGGCACAGACGCCAAACGCAAACGTACTTCGAACTCGCCCATTGTGCGCCACATCTCTTCTTTCATCCAACACCCCTAAACTGCCCTTCTTGTCAGTGTCCGTGCACCGCTCAACACATCATGTGGGAATGCCCCAACAATCCAACGTCCCTGCCTTCCCCATCCCCGGAGCAGTGAGAGGGCGAATCTGACCGACCAGGCGGTCAAGAACTTTTAATTTCACGGGTCCGAGCAGTGGCGGCAGCTCGCGGTTTTCTGGGCCGAGACGGGGCCACCCAAAAGCATTTATATGAGTACTCAAACAGGAAACCCATCTGTTTGTCCGCAACGCTGGAGGGGCCACATTGTCGCCACACACAAAACGCGGCCCTAGGGGCTTCATATTACAGAGGAGCTGTTGAAGACGAGGTTCTGACCAAAACTGCGTGCGTCGACGAGGCGTGTAGATGACAATCGGTTACACAAAACATTGATCTTGTGGCAAAAGCCAACTTTATGGTGAAGGCTCTGTAACTCTTCATCTAAGCTAGGAAACTTGAAAGAAAAAAATACACTGATGTTGGCCGCTAGAATGACTCTGTCGTTACGCCCAGTATCATTTACCTGTCATAATTATTTCACAGTGAAGTTGTAAACGTTACGGAATTCGCGGCTGCTGTCAGCACATGGTCTTCTACGGGACGGAGCAGACAGCCCCATGTTTGTCCGCTAGAATAAAGCTCTAGTCCTTCAGATCGTAAATTTCAAGTACCGCGTTTGTTTCGTGAACTTCTTGAGCTGCGCCCAGCTCCAAAGGTCATCCTTCTTCACAGAGTGGAAGTGTACTGAATTTCCTTTTATAAAACCGTTATATTGTTCCCCACAAAAAATGCCTTTCTAGCAATACTTTGATGTGAAGTACGAAGCCGACTTCAAAGGGGTTTGGTGTATTTGTAGCGCCTCACTAAGGGATTTGGAGGTCGCCATTAAAAGACCTTTCTATGTTGATTTGAGACAGCAGTTATTCCCCTGGAGAAATGTCTTCCGAGCAATCCATTTGTGCTTAAAAGTGAAGCCGAATTTAAAAGAATTCCCTCTGCAGAAGTGCCACTTGATGATGGTTGCATGTTAATGGCGCAAGTTCAACTGGGGTAAAGGGTGCCAAAGAAGCAGAAGAGCGACTTACGCAATTGTCCAGCTTTTGCAATATTTTACACGGAAGTGTTTTATTTCGGGATGCACCAAGATTTCAGTGACGTCATATCCGTCACGGAAATGACGCCAGTCCAACGAAGCAAGCGGCCTGTAAAGGGTGCATTTCTGCAAACAAAGTCTTCTTGCGGGGAAGCAACGACTAGTACTAAAGAGTACGTTATACTTAGAGTTGTTCGTTTTAGTGTTTTATATTTTAACACGAAAGTGTTTTATGCCGGGATACACCGAGATTTCACTGACGCCATAACCGTCACGGAAATGACGCCTGTGCAATGAAGCAAGCGACCTGTAAAGGGTGCATTCCTGCACGCAAGGTCTTCTTGCGGGGAAGCAACCACTGGTACTAAAGAGTACGTTATACTTATTGCTGTTCGTTTTCGGGTGCTGTATTTTAACACGAAAGTGTTTTATGCCGGGATACAACAAGATTTCACTGACGCCATATCGGTCACGGAAATGACGCCAGTGCACCTTTGCCGAAGCGACCCGCCAGCAGGACATCGCTCTCCTAGCACACCCACAATACAGCCGCCGACCCACAAATCATGCTCAGCTGCAGATTTCACTTTCTTGTTTTACCGACTCCTATGACAGAGGAATCAACCACAGTTTTTGCTTCTATTCGGCTCCAATACATGCTTTAGTCACTCAATCCGTCGTTCCGGGTGCCGTTTGCACCACAAGGTCGTCCACAGCACTAAAGTGAGCATTTCAAACTATATGGTCGTCTTTAAAGCCACATCTGGTACTAAGGGGCATTTCTTGTCACCCAAGTTTACCATAAATCTCCTCGATTTGTCATTCTAGACTGCCTAGGAATTTCCATGAGCAGATCCGCTTTTTTTCGAAATAATTTACATGGCGATGCTGGTGAACTCCTCCAAATTCTTCCGGGCTGCAAAAGAAAGATGGCGTGTTTTTTTCGGTTTCTCGGGCCACGGAAGACCGCGCATATCAGCGGCTGCATGGGAGCCCCGCGTGCGATAACATCAGCCGAAGCCCAGCAGCGTGCACGCACTTAGAGCTGCAGGCATGAAAAATCGCCAAGCAGGAAGGTGATCTTGTTACGTGACGCAGCACAAAATGCTTGTCATGCTCCGCTCACCGCGCGGCCACGACTTGCAGCGATAACCGCAAGCGGTAGTTGGAAGTCTTTTTCTGCCGTTTTGTTTTGTGTCTGGAAGAACGTTCTGGAGTACGATAGCGATTCGAAAGAGTCGAAGGGTAGACCCGTGGGGTAGACACAAACCAGCCAATCGCAGTGCACTATGATGCTTTGATAAACGCGTTTTAAAGGAAACGGTGCGCCATCTTGTCCGGCTGCTGCGTGTTGCTTTCGGACAAGCTGTCGGCGGGTTGGCGGCGTCGGTGGATGGGTGAGTGTTTTTGTTGCATTACTGTTTAGCAAAGAGCTTTGTTGCGGAAAAGTGGTGTTTAAATTCTTAACAATAATCCTCTTCGCTTTTGGAGTCGTTTTGCTCTTGTGCCTGTGACATTCACCACTCCCAACCCGCTGGCTCGGACGAGCGTACTCCCGAGGGCCTCGCGAACTTTCTTCTCGGACTAGTTGTTGCTTCACAGGCTTCACCAACAACTCTTCCAAGTGGTCAGTTTTGTGGCCGAAGGCCCGGGGCGACATGCGGCGTGCCCACGAAACCGGTTTTCGTATCATTCTTTCGCGACGCCAAACTTCCGCGTATTTGAATTGCGTTTCTAACCGAGTGCACATTCGCCTCGGAGCTGGACGTTTCTTGGGCCGTCGCGACGCAGGGGCTCCGACTGTCACCAAAGCTTTGCGGTGCGCGTTAGGCTGTAGCTTTCGGGAAAGCGGCGCAGTGGCGGGTTTTCAGCCCTTCTTCGCTGCCTCTATTCTGGAACTCTTTAGCTCGGAAGGCCAATTAAGCTTTGGTGATATAGTCGGTCTTCCTTTCAGAACGCCGCGGTTGCCGAGGTATGCACTTTGATAACGCCTTCCGCTCGCACGTCCTCGGTTCGCGCGGCGTTCGGAATGTAGTCGCCACCTTCAGCGAGCAACACTGCGGTCCGCGGCCGCAAATTGGAGTCGTGGCAAAGGCGAGTGACGGAATTGGTGTCCTTGGTTCCCTTTCAGGTTGGCGTAGAGTGCCAGAAGAGGTGAGCCACTAGATGTTTGTCAATGCTATAAGTTTCATTGTTTTGTTCAAGCCATGCTGCGGCAGTAATTGAGGAAATGAATTAAAAAAATTGTTCAGTATAATTTATTGCTCCATGTAGCGCGGTATAATTAATATTTGCACAAAAATGCTGCCGGCAAAGGATACTGGATTACCATAACAAGTTTTATCAACAAAAACTCTATTAAGTTTTAATACAACGTCGGTGTCAACAGAAAACTCCCGGGAACAAATGAAAGAAGTCACTGGCACCGCCAGGAATCGAACCAAGAACGAATATAGTAACGGCGCGAGAGCCCGTTGCCTTACCGATTGAGCCATGAGCCCTCGCGGGCGGATTTGGGGAAGACAGGCAGTGCACTCACCAAGCACATCTGCAGGTTTACCACCTTCGTTCTCGCTGAATGCCACGGGGTAGCGTCACGCGACCTCTAAAGCTGCTGTGCGCTCCGCCCACGGCACGTGTAGCGGCAGTGTGCGCGCCTTGCCCATGCGTTAGGAGTTAGAAAGATTAAAAAAAGCTCACACCAACGCATGGACATCTCACTTTTCCTCCTTCTTTGTCTCCGATCTCGTCGCCTCCGGGGTGGGGGGGGGGGGGGCGGAAGAGAAGGACAAGTGAGATCGTCTAACACCAGGTTTGAGCTTCCTTTAATTTTAGAAATGAAAAGTTTCCATTCGTGATTTACCAATACAACTCAACCAACCACCGTTCGTGAATCAGGCATTGATTTAACCTTAGCAAAGAATATCTCTTTCAAGTAATAAAGGCTGGGGTTAAGCTCATTTCATGTGTCTCTGGTTCCACTATTTGTATAGCCACGTGAGTGAATTTAAAAGACGTTGCATGCGTCATCATTGTGGATGTCGTTTAGAGCTTTGCTTTCAACGACATTCACAAGGTGGACTGGTGCCCATATTTTTAAAATTCTGTTGAGTTGTTCCGTTAAAAACTTGTTGACTTTTATTGACTGCACTCGTTAGAAATATGAAAGTACAATAAAAGAGTATAACAGTAACCTAGTAGTCTTATTATTATATAATTCCGTAGATAGAGTGGACAGCGCTGAAAAAAAAAATCTAACGGCAGCAGGCGCTTAGCCAGGATTTTTTTTTCGGGGGGGGGGGGGAGGGGGGAGACTAGGGTTGTTCTCAAGCCCCCCCCCCTTCTCCACCCCCACCACTCCCTCACTGAAAAAAAAGAAAAGAAAAACGCGTTAGTTTTCAAGCACCCTTAAAGGATATGAATACGAAATAAATACTTTGTTCATTAAAAAAACTGCATTGCCCCGATAACAATGATACCAATCTTATCTCCAACTTCAAAAGAATAATCGAGATGTTAAATAAAACACGTGAAGCAGCGGCGACTCCCTTTCTCCTTTTCGGCCATTTCTCTTTGACATCACTGGATCTTGTTTGTACGATTGCGCCCAACGACTTAAGCCACCACCAAAAAACATGATTGCGTGATCGTAGAGGAGCATCTATTGATTCTATCATTTTCATTCTAACGTGTACTTAACACACTTATAACTGGGTTTTATTGCTGACCCATGTGCATCACTGCAGCGCTAAATTTGAAATGCGTTCCTCCGGTTGAAAAACGTCTTCTGTGACTGGAAGGGAGCTGTGTGAGTTACCAAAGGCTAGTTCGACCAAACTGAACAAGGCTGCGCAGTATATCTCACTTATAGTGAACCCGGTTTTAACGAAATAGCGGCTATAACGAACAAATCCTCGTTTCCAGTTGCCATTAGTGTACATATATTTTGTGTCCAGATATAGCAAAAGGGAACATAACGAACTGGTTTCAGTTTCCCTATGTGTTCGTTATGAGCGGGCTCAACTGTATTTTGTCTTCATATAGCCACTTTAAGGTCTCGCGCATGATATTGGTGTTGATTATGATGATATTTGCGCAAGGTGAAGTTGTAAACTGGGCGAAAGCCCGCGGACCGCGTGGCGCGATTCTGGGCCCGTGACACGGGACGTATACTGCACTCACGGGCACCTTGTGCAGGCATCGCATTAATTGGCCATAGGTTCATGTGATTACTTGCTTTATTTCAACGTGTGTGGTATGATGAGTGTGACATTCATAATAAAATGACGTAGCAGTTAGAATGAGATTTTTTTCCCTTTAGGTTGTGGGCCTGCATGCTCTCTACGGCATGCCCAGGAATGAGGCACACTGCGGTTGCGTGAAAGAACTCTTTACTTACATCTTCCAACGCGCTGTCGCCCGTCCGGGCATACACACACACACCATCACCAGAAACACTCTGCGTCCCGAGTCTGAGTCCCCGCGCGCGGCTCTTCAGCCCCACCGCCCGTTCCTACCCGTCCACTCGCGCCATCTCTCCGGCGACCGGGCCGCACGGTAGGCGAGGAGGGCGAGGGAAGGGAGCCCATGGCAGGGGCTCCGGGCGACACCCCCTAGGCCAGAAGGTGTCGTGCCAAGGCGCTCCCCACATCTCTCCCCCCCTCAAACACGGGATACGGGTCCATCATTGAAGATCGCCTCGGGGTCCTAGTGCACGAGGAACCGCTGGTCGGCGCCTGGGGCCGCCCTGTGCGGCTGTGGGTGAGCTGGCACCCGCCGAAGTGTGGCAGCATGCCGCTCTGTCGCCATCGCCACCATGTAGGCGTCCGCGGGAGCGCATTCTCGGCTGCCCGGCGCAGGATTCCACCGAACGGCCAGGCTCCTCTCGACAGCGCCCCGGTGTCCCGATCTCCGCTTCTCTGCGCCGGAACCGGAAACGCCGTGATGAGCCCGGGGCAAACCCGATTGACGGGCGCTCGCAGCCCCAGAGCGAGCTGTAGGCTCTGTGCGCCCACCGGCGCCTCCACGCCAGGGCTTACAGCTCCGCGATGAGCTCAGCAGGCCCCCAATCCACGAACAGGGCTCCGCCGTTGACAAGGAGGCGAACCGCAGCCGCCTCGCATCTCCGAAGGGCGGCAGGACCCCCGGACCATGGCAACAGATCCCGGGTCGAACCAGGAAGGCCCTCTGCTCGGCAGGCCCGGGCCGGACTCGCAACGCCCAGGCACGAACGTATCGCCCCGCACCACCAGGCCGGTGGCGCGAAGCTCCCGGGTCGCACCGGAAGGGCCCGCTGCCGGCAGGCCCAGGCTGGCATCGTAACGGCCATTGATTGATTGTAGGGTTTAACACGCCCGACGCAACGCAGGCGATGAGGCGCGCCGTAGTGGAGGGCTCCGGATTAATTTTGACCACCTGGGGATCTTTAACGTGCGCCGAAATCTCGTACACACGGGCGTTTTTGCTTTTCGCCTCCATCAGAAAAGCGGCCGCCGCGGCCGGGAATCGAACCCGCGACCTTGTGCTCAGCAGCGCAACGCCTTAGCCACTGAGCCACCGCGGCGGGTCATCGTAACGGCCAGGCACAAAACCACGCCTCGCACCACCGCACAGGTGGCGCGATGAAACTTGAAGCGGTGACTGTGCTGCGGGTTGCTCCGTGGTAGAACCACGTGAGACCCGGACCCGTGGGGGATAGACACTACCGCACCCTCAGGTCGTAACGATGGGTTCGAACCCTATCGCCGGCCGTTCTGTCCTCAGTAGCGGGACTCCCACCTTCTGGTTCTGCTACCACCTGTTCGTCATCGCCAGTGCGAACGTGATAGGCCTTGAGATCGCTAACGTGCACAGGACCCACCAGCTCGTCGCTTTCAAGCGACTGCATCTCATACGTGAGCAGAGTCGTCTGCGCCGTAATTCTGTATGGCCCTTGCCATTTGTGTGCGAGCGCTGCAGTGAAACCGCGTGCAGCGTTGCTGAGTGGGTGTGTTCTCCTTAGCACTAGGTCACCGATGTTGTACACAAGGTGACGACGGCCTTTGTTATACTGCTCGGCTTGCTCCATGCGCGCCACGTCGAGGTTCTCCCGAGCCGTGCGTTGCGCTGCCAAAAGGCGTTCCCGGAGCCTAGCCGCGTACTGCGACAGAGAAGGGGCGTTACCCGCCGCCGCGTACATGCAGTGCATTTTCCATTGGAAAAGCGATCTCTCTACCGAAAGTTTAGGTAACCTGGTGTCAAACCCGTTGACCTATTTACGGTAGTCCTAGTCGCGAAAGCCAGCTCAGGCAAACGCGCGTCCCAGTCCTTATGCTCCTTGGTTGTCGCAACCAGCATGCACTTCAGGTTCCTGTTCACCCTCTCAGTGATGTTGCTCTGAGCATGATAAGGACTCGTTTTCCTGTGCCGAATGTGCAGCGCTCGACAACAGTCTGAAAAGACTTTGCTTGTGAAATACGAAGCATTGTCAGTGATCAGGTCGGAGGGGAAGCCGAAACGAGTGAATGTCTCCACAGCTTCTCTACGATCCGCTCCGACGCTAGCTTTCTAAGGGGAAACAACTCCACCCACTTAGAAAAGTGGTCCGTTATAACCAGAATGAACTGGTTTCCTCGCGCGGATCTTGGGAGGGGTCCCATTACGTCACACGCTACAATCTGCCACGGGTAGCTGCTTTCCACCGGCTTCATGAAACCCACAGGCTTTCCCAGCGCGCGGCTTCGCTACCTGGCAAAGAGGGCAAGCGCGGGAATAGCTCATTACGTCTCTCCTCATGCCTGGCCAGGTCGCGACACGGCATAACTTGTCGTAAGTCTTACTGCCGCTGCCATGTCCTGCCAGCGCTGAGTCGTGAAAGTACCGCATGAACCGTTTCCGCAACTTCCTCGGGACCACGACTCGAAAGGGGGATGAAACCGCCTCTTCGTCGTCCAGTTGGGGAAAGTAGCGAAGTAATAAGCCATCGTCGCCCAGCAGATACGCGTCAAACCCCTCAGCGTTACCGGTGCAAGCTACGCCTCCCGCTAGCCTTTTCAGCACCCGCTGGCACAGACCGTCTGCTTTCTGGGCCTCAATGAGCTCTTCCTTACTCACTACCTCCCCCCAAGACAGATTCCTTTCTGCCTCTGTTCTCGGGGGGCGAGAAAGCGCCGCTGCGAGATGCCGCTCCGCTTTCCCTTTGCGGCCGGCCTCGACTCCTCCGTCCGGCCCTTTCCTCCCCCTCTCGGGGTGGCCCGCGCCGCCCATGAAACCACTGCACTCGGCGCGCGCGCTTCCGCCACCCCCTTCCGATAAGGGGAGCAAACTTTCCGCCAACATTCGGCGCTGATCATCGGATCCTGAAAAAGATGCGACGATCGCTTCTACATCAGTGCTCCTCTTTCCTGACGCCTCTCCCTGGCCTTCCGCAGCGCAGTAGTAGAGTCTATTTGCCCCGTGCGGTTGTAAACCGTGCATCGGCGCGTTCGCGAAAGGAAAGAAAGGGGGTTGCGGCCCGTACTGGTAGCCGTTCCTCCCCATGTCGAGCACAACACCCTCCCTCGAGAGGAAATCTCTGCCCAGTATGACTGGAACAGACAAACCAGGCAAGCAAACAAAACGCTGTCTGCGCTTTCTGCCATCAAAAGCGAGCGTGAGTCTCACAGCTCCCTCTGCTTTTGCCGAACCCGCTGCTAAGCTCAAGGGTGTCTCGGCGGGCCTGACCCGGATTCTTCTTTTCCGGCAGGCTTCGAAGATTTCGTCCCCGATGAGAGAAACCTGTCGAGCCTGTGTCGACCAGTGCAAAAAGTTCTGACCGACTAATTGCACTCGCATGAACGGGGCCACCGAGGATGGGTCCCCGTGTGCCCTACATGCGGAGGGGGCCAGCTGCCCGTCCGGCGCCAGCTCGGGGTGCTCTGGGGGCTCCCTCGCACCCCCTCTGTCTGGCCCCCTCTTCTCGCTTCCCGCCGGCGACGACGAGCCACCGCCCTTCACCGTCGCCGGCGATCCGAGTTTCCCTGCGTGCTACGCATTTTCTCGGGGCATTGACGGGAAAAGTGGCCAGGCTTGCGACAAACCAGCACAAGCGGGCTGCTTCGTCCTGCCTCCCTCTTCCGTCGCCTGCGTTGCTTCCGACCGAGGAGTTTGTGGGGCCGTTATCCGCTCCCCCTCCCGACCAGGCGCAACCCGGTTCGAGCGATTCCTCGGGTCTCGGCGGCAACCTGTAGTGAAGCTCGGCGAGTAAATCCGCCTGAATTACCCGGGCTTCTTGTGCGAGGGCCTCCAAGTTGCGAAAACTCCGGCCTCGCAGGTACGGTCTGAAACGCGGGTGGCATTGCCTGCACACGCGCGCTACCTTGACCGCGTCGGCTGCCTCGGGGTCGGCCCGTTCGTACAGCTCCTGCATTGCCCGCACGTACTCGAGGAGACTCTCCTCAGGGTGCTGCGTGCGAAGGGCAAGCTCGTCCCTCATACGGTGTTCGTAATCGGGTGGCAGGAATTCAGCGCGGAAGCGCTCCTTAAAATCTGCCATCGACTCGAAAGCCGGTTGGCAGCGCCTCCAACGCGCAGCGCTTCCTACCAGTGCCACGGGCAGGACCTGCCTCAACACGTCATCATCCGATGCGCCTACCGCAGTCTGATACGAATCCAGTTGCTGCAGGTATTCGCAAACGGATTTCACGTCTCCGTAGCCGGAATAGGAGGGAACCTCGATATTCAAACGCAGCTTCGAGACCGGCACTACAGGACCCGCGGTGGGAGCAGCTAGCGCCGAACCGAGCATTCGGGTCATCTCCGCGAACATCCCGGTCATCTGCCTCATCATTGAGGCGAGATCTGCGGGCTGCAACTGACCAGCAGCCTCCTGCGCAGCGGCCGCTGAGTCTCCCCCCGAGCCCTGCGGCTCCTCCTTCTCTCCCGTCTCTCTCCTTGTGGTAGGAGCCATTTCCAGCGAACTACCCAACAAAAGCTGGCTCAACCACGCCAAACTGTAGACGCGAAATACAGAGGAAGCCGCGCTAACTACATACGCAACGCGACAAACACACTCCACACACAAATCTATAATGGAAGCAAAAAACGAACGTCAAGACAATACATTCGACCAACGGGGCTGAACTACAGCCACATTAAAATACAAAAAAAACTACAGTAGGAACACGTCAAAATACACAAGCGACTAATATCCCTACAAACGCTAAATACACTCGCAATGTAACCACTCAGGCCGTTACCCGAACAACAGAGAAAAAAACGCAAGAAAAACTTCAGGCATCTACAGCCATCGTAAAACCTAAGCAAACTAAAACACTGGCCTCAAAACTAATTTACAAACATGCATCTACACGGCTCAAAGCCCTGGTCTCCCACTGCCAAAATGGCGCTTCCTTCCCGGAACAAAGGAATGCCGTCCCAAACCGCAGTGGGCCCCTTCCCGGCAGCCGCAGAGAGCAAATGTCCACGGGTGGGCTTGACATCAGCCCCACGTTCGGGCGCCAGATGTGGGCCTGCTCTCTACGGCATGCCCAGGAATGAGGCACACTGCGGTTGCGTGAAAGAACTCTTTACTTACATCTTCCAACGCGCTGTCGCCCGTCCGGGCATACACACACACACCATCACCAGAAACACTCTGCGTCCCGAGTCTGAGTCCCCGCGCGCGGCTCTTCAGCCCCACCGCCCGTTCCTACCCGTCCACTCGCGCCATCTCTCCGGCGACCGGGCCGCACGGTAGGCGAGGAGGGCGAGGGAAGGGAGCCCATGGCAGGGGCTCCGGGCGACACCCCCTAGGCCAGAAGGTGTCGTGCCAAGGCGCTCCCCACAAGGTATTGTCCGAAATGCAGAAGAAAATTTTTGGCATATAATTATTCTACGCCCGTACAGTAGCTTCCAGTGTAAGGCCAATAGAGCTCATTCTCTGCAGTCTGTATCGAATATATGCTCTTATGTTATAACGTTCTTCACGTTACGTTAGCCTCTCGTTTTATTAAAGATAAGACCTGCGCTACACATATATTTGTAGCGCAGGTCTTACGTTAAAAACAAAAAACAAACAACAGGCTATGAATTATGCGTACAAGAAGCGTTATATGACGAGCAATAATTTCAGTAAATACCAAGCCTAAACACACAGAAATCAGCACAAGAACAACGCTGTTAACTTCGGAAATTACACGAACATGGCAGGATTAGACACCACGCAAAGCGGAATAATTGAACTATCGGTATTTGCCAAGCCATGTCAGTTGAAATTTCCGCTTCTGTTTTGAGTCTCTAACGACGCAGTCCCCCTCGTTGCCTTTATCAGTACTCCGTGCGGACATGAAAAGCTTGTAGACAATCTGGTTAACATTTCGGTACAGCCCAAATGTCGAGTCTGCTGTACGGAGCCCCCTCTTGGTGTTGTAAAAAAGTTGCATTATTATCTGTGAAGTATTCAATGCTTCGTGCATAAATGCCCTAGAATCTGCCTGAAGGCGTGCACTATCCAGTAACTATTCTGATGCGGCCAATCCCTTTAGGTACAATAACTATTCCTGAATAAGGTATAGCAAGTCACTGCAAAGTTCATTATTCAATGCCGTATCGAGGCGCACACCTGCGGTAGATGGTATAAGGTTGTAGCAAAGGGTTGTTATTCACGCTAATACCAGGGATTAGCGAAGAGCAGGCGTAGAGTAGCGGGGGCTTAGCGTTCGTGATTATGGTCTTTGAGAGTGATGCTATTATCGCCTTCTTTGCATTTTTATTTTGCTTGATGCATGAGTGGCTGAAGGCAATGGCGATGCAGTGGACCAGGCAGCCTAAATTTTTTTCCTCAGTTATACGAGATCAGTTTTACCTCGGCTCTCCGCGAAGGTGTTAGAATTACCGTCAAAATAATTGAAAAGAAATCTGCACACAAAATTCAAAAAACCTCGGTAACAAAAAGAACAATCGCGGCCTTGAACTACAAGTAGCTGGAGAAACACCTTTTCCCTTAAACATGATATTTTCGCCCGATATAATGAATACTGGCCGCACAGGATAAAAATAATTGGAGGCCGGTGGGAGAGGCTTTTGTCTTTCAGTGGACGTAAATGGGATAATTATGATGATGATGATGATAATGATAAAGATTATGACGCTGATGATGGATTAGGTACGCTGTTTAAGATATAGGCTCCCACAGATGACACAAAGGCGTGTCGAACATTTCATGACCACTGGAGTCCCAGACTTAATTTTCGGAAACAAAAATGTCCCCGTTTCTTGCCGTTTCATAAATTCTGTATGCAACGCCTGAAAGTACTACGCGTCATAAAAAAATAAAAGAAGAGTGAAAATGAAAAGCAGTGTTGACGCGGAAGGCGGCTTCATTGCTTATAGGTCTTCTCACGTGGTCGATGTACTGGACTGTGTCGCAATCGTTCACTTCGTATGATTCGTTGCACATTGTTGAGACGTGAGGATTTCTTTCTTTTCGGAAATAGAAATATCCCCTCCACCAGTTGTCATACCCTGCAATGATTAGGCGCACTCGGGTCTGTCTAGCAGCCTCGACATTCAGAGCATCCTTCCACAGACATGTGCGCCATACTGTCAGTGTGCAAGTGGAGAACTGGTCAAAAAAATTCCCACAAGAGGAAGGAAGTACAGGCGGGAGTTGTGCTAGTCCCATTGGTTCTTCTCTTATCCTGTGTCAATTTTTTTGCTCTAAATTTTATTAGAGCCATAAACCATCTCGTCTCACGGCAAGTATTATAAATCGCAAGAATCCCTACCGTGGAAAGACGAGATATGCTACCGACTTGTTCTATTTATGATCGCACAGGGGAACTCGTGCAGGTTATAACCATGACGACTACAAAGTAAGCAGCGCGTACCCGGTATTCTATAGCGGTGTTATTTTCACCTCCCACGACCCCCTTCCTGTCGAACGCACTGTACGAAACGTCATTGTTATTTTTTTTCTCGAGACGTGCATAAAAGATGTGCTGAGAAGAATTGGGGATGCGCCCGATTTCTCGTCTTCGCTGTAGGCTGTGCATGTTTCTTCTCGTGCAGGCAAGATGCAGAGCATGTTGGGCCTACACTTATGTCCCATTTTTTTTTTCAATTATTCCCTCTGAAGCTGGAGCCTGCGCTCTTTCTTTAGCAGCCGATTCTCTTCTGGTTTCACTGAATATTATTTCTTTTATTTTCTAGACACCTGAATATTTATTATTGAAGGTAATGATGCGCATGGAGCACAAATACAGCACTATAAAAATAAGACACTGAGCAGAAGAAAAGAGGGGGGGGGGGGTAAGAGGACACTTAGTAACAAAGTTATGACAGGCCATCAAACACACCTGCAGAATAACCTTTGCCTGTTGGTCGCATCAATTTGGATCAGGACGCCGAGACGAAAGAGTGAACGAGGTACCACCAGAAAAAGAGTGACAGGCACTCTGATATCCTGCCGTGGGACGCATAATGAGAGAATGAAAGCGGGAAACAAGCGAGATAATCAGCGAAAGAAGAATCATTTTAAGAAAGCAAGCCGTACTCAGAGCGTTCGAGTCAACACAGTGTCTGCCTTTTCCTTGTTTTTACTTGATTGATATGCTTTGGAAAATAACGCCGTTCCTACGACGTTTAGCGCCGGAAACGACGAAGGGAGATGAAAGAGAACGAGTGGTAGGAAAGAAGTGCAACACGCCGTGTGGCACCGGAATGAAAAGAGCAACAACGTAATAATGTGTTAGGAAAGCCCATGTGCGCGCACGCGCTACGTGCACTCCGATCAATGGTGCCGCGGTTTCCATACGCGCTGCGTCACAGGACCTCCTTTGGTGCTCGCTTTTATGCCGCGTGCGGTTTATACGGTCACTTTGAAAATACGCCACATGGCGCTATGGCTTCGTGAGCATCCAAACGTCGTCAAAGACCTCCTGAGATTAGGTCTAAGAGCTGCGCTTCTAGCTTGTGTTGCTAGCGCTGATTTTAATGCGGCGGACTGGCGCGCATGACACTGAGACGTTGAAGTAGTACCGAAAGTGTGCCACTAAGGCAACGTTTTAGTGGCGCTGGGTAGGTATCCTATATTCACCCATGAGAACTCTCATATATGCGATGGCGGCCTGCATTTGCATGCATTTACTAAGCGGGACGTTTCTGGATTCGGAGGCATCAGCAGCTTTTGTGTACATGCTGCTTTGGCGTCTGAAACGGCACCACCGTCATCGTCCTCACAAGATCGTGGTATACCCCATCATATACTCGCAAACTGGTGACGGCGTTTTCTGTGTGAACCATGAATTCCAACACAATTATCAGTAAAAAAAGCTCAATACTGAGTTTTACCGTATTTAACAAGCTCACATGACGCTGCCGCCTTCGTGCTCAAGTGCCCTTTAGCTGCAAAATATGTCTTCTATGGCTTTCATAAGTTTGTGAATATGCATACTTTGTTTCAGAATGATCGCTCGCGATTGGATGAAAGATTTTAGTTGCTCTCTCTCATTTAGAGGCCAGTGAGAGATCGATGTAGAGTAAACCAGAAATCTATGAGGTTGAATACAATGAGCTGGCTCTCCCAACCAGTACTGAAGCTGTGCGCAACAGCAAGTTCACAAAATTCTTGAATGTATTCCTGGAAATTTTTTTGGGGTAAATGGTCGCCACAATGTAATAAAACAACTTTTGCAGAACAATGTGCATAGGCCTATCACGATGAATAGTGTTCCTCAAAAATACTTCGTGTACGCTCTTTAAATGAATGGTTAGTAGGCAGTGTTAGTGCGGCTTATGCGGATAATGCTTCTCTTGCGCTGGAATCGAAAGTTACATGTAGTCCGTTTTTTAGATATGTCAACTCACAGTTCTACTACATTTAAAAGAACATATGAGTCATTAATATTAAGCTTTCTTTATAACCATTCAAGAGTACCCGGTAAACAGGCGCGCAGGCTGTTGCTGTAATTCTCCTTTTCTTGTAGAAAAATTGAAATTATAAGTGCATGCTTCAGCGTTTTGATACACTTCCAGCCGAATCACTGGAAATATCGAATGTATGCACAAAACCATAGGAGACACGCCGCAATATGTGGCCCAATATTACACAAGGAATCAGCGCCTTCCTATTTAAGTGTAGATAGGACTCAGAATTGGTTCTGAATTTCGAATTGAGGTGCATTTACAAACGTGATGTTCAAGGGACTTCGGGATTTTAGTACTTGATATTTAAAAAAACAGGAGTTGAGAACAAATGGCGTGCGGTCGCTCAAGGAAACGTTCACAAGAAAAGTCGGTTGATTTCATTTTTCTCTATTATACGGCTTACAACATGTGTAAGGTTTAAGGCGGGAGATTTGAAATTAGAGTGCACTATGGTACCTAGAAGGAATATTTTAGAAATTCAGAATAACGATGTTTTAAAACCCCAGACATGTGTGCTGGGCAGAGGACTTCGGGAGTGACTTTCTCCCGCGCCAGAGTCAAGGTCTAATGAAGCGAATACATCTTAGACCGTGAAATTAAACAGGCTAAAGAACAGAAACTGGATTATATGGGCCCGAGCCTTCTGCTATGTGTTTCTTATAGGCATGCAGTCAACGTTTAAGTATGTAGGAATCTCCTGTTGTTGATAAATACTCTCACTTCACAGTTCTCAGTCATTTTAATAAAATCACAACAAGTAGTCGAGAACTTCTACATAAAAATAGGACTGAATAACAGCTTTAAATCTAGCAGTGAAGCTTCGTCATGCACTAAGGCGACAATTGAATTTATAGGTGTTTCACTTGAAACCAACATGTGTGACGCTGACTTGGGAGTGGGGCATGGGAGAGTTTACGCAGCCACGGCCAAATATAAGACAGTTTTTTTTTACAATTGTGCTTCGATTGTTACTAATAAATCTCCATTCAGCAAAAATAGATACAAAAACAAAGACGGTTGTCAGGCAAGAAACCAGCGAGGAGCTCGGCGAGGCTTTCCTGCATGTGAGAATCCCTTTGGCATATGTGAGAAGCTGGTTCGATTTGCAGGTTGAAAGAAATCTCGCCGTGCGTTCTCGTGCGTCCTCGTGCGTTCTCGCCGAAATGAAATCGTGTACGAGATGCATGCCTTTGACTGGCGCCACTTGAAAGCGGACCCGTCATTCCCTCACGCTTTGCCTGAAGGCGAATCCAATGCACCCACGCTCCAGAAGCTCTTCATATAAGTCAGAAAAAAGCGTCGCTCGCAAATCTTTTTATCGTTCAGAAAATGCAGCAAGGAACTGTAACAAAGAGTGGCGTCTTACGAAAGCTATTTTTAGAATGGAGGACCGCAGTAGTTCATCCGACGCGACGGGTGAGTGTTATTTCATAGGTAACCTGCACCACAAGAGAGGGCGAATACCAAGAAGGAGAAGAGGTCACTCAACTTAATATTTTACGGCGCCCACATCTCTCGTAAACTTCAGCAGGGACACATTGCGAAAGTTGGACTGACATTTCATTGCAGGAATGGGCCACCGAATTTTACGGCCGCCCAAAATAGGACATGATGTCGAGAGTTCTTTCACTTCATAGATAAACAGACTGGTTTCGAAGCCAGTATGAAATGTGGCACGAAATGGTTTGTTTGAGCAAAGTAAGAAGAAAAGTTTCTGCTGTATATTTTTGAAAGAGTGTAAAGTTCCCCCACCGAATAATTTTTTTATGTAGGAGAAGAAGTGCCTTGAGGCGGTCTATTGCCTTTGAGTGCGACGTAAGGATTGGAACAGCAAATGGAATTATATAATCGTATGGCAACAATTATACGCTCTTACACTTGATCGTCTTGTAGTACAGGCTAACATCGCTAGTCTCCTCAAAGACCGTTCTCTCTTCCACGCAGAGTTGGGAAAATTTATAGTGGGATGGGTATTGCCGTGAAAGTTTACAGCGACAGTGCTTTAACTTAAGGGCACAAATGCGCAATCTGACTGTTTTTAACATCACTGACAATGAGTGGCAATATTTTAAAAGATTTTTCTTAGAGACCGGCCACCCGATGCCATGACAGGCGGAATTTCTTGTTTCGCGTGAAGGTCATATATCACGTTAGCTTCGCAAACTTTTAATATGAACGTCCTAGACGCGGGAGACACGCGGCCCACCGCTTAGCGTCATTTGCTGCAGCTACGTGTCGGAATCAGTGTTTTTTTACGTGCTTCTTGCTTCCTTCCGATTATCTCAATTTTACTTAGCTACACTGGAGGCTTAGATTTTAACATTTTTTTGTAGACCAATCGTTTCATGCCTACTGGCGCAACCTCTTTTCTCTGCGCTTAAAACTCATTTGGCATCACACAGAATGGACCCGGGCCTCAAACAGCGCTCAATCACTGACAGGATATTAGATTGGAGGGGAGCGTCGTACGGCCTGATGACCTTGCAAGAGAACTTCCACATTTTTTTTAGAAAATAAGGTTCGTTTAGAAGTATTAGTTGATCAGTTATCTTCTTGTCTAATGTTTTGGAATACTGGGTAGCTATCCGATTCCGTATTCCGACATTCCGAACACAGCGATTTGTCTTTGTGACAAATGGTTGCCAAAATGAATCGGATGTCTCGTCCAAGTAAGAACTTTTTTGGGACTTGGGCTTTTTTGTCTCATGATTGCATATTTTTATTAAAATTCTTCGGTACCGCTGCTGTTTAAACGTCGCAGAAAACCTCTGCTCTACTTACGCGCATTTTAACCTATTTTGTGTCGTGTACGTTTCGGTCGAAGAGCACACCGAGTCTAAAATCACAACAGGAATACCGCAATAACCCAACAAGAATTCCTGTCGTACGACAAAAAACGTTATTACAACAAAAGTCCTGTTGTTACGAGAAAAGCCATCTGTTGTTACGACACATTTCTGCCGTAACGACAAAGTGAATTTTCTCGAAGAAAAACTTTTCCGTAGTAACAACAGAACTGCCATTTACGCTGCTTTTCAGAATGGGCAGTAACATTCAAACCACGTGCATCTACTGATTGAACATCAGGATCACGACCACGCAGGTATTCGTCACGACGGCACATCAAAATCAGGACAGGAATACCACACACGACAGAACATCAGAATCACGACATGACAAGAATACGACAAGATGAAAGTGCGACACGCTAAAATACGACAAACATAGAAATTTTTCTTGCGGTATTTTTCGACTACGCGTACTCTTTAATATTGTGTATTTACACTCGGAATAACCCGCACGTTTCAACTCAGCTAAACTGCCTTCGTCCACATTGGTATTTCGGTTAGCTTCTTATCTTAGCACTGTTGTCAATGGCAAAGCACGCTTTACAGGCGGTGCAACGTCCTTTAGTTACATCGTTGACAGCAGCAGATATTGAATGGGTGTTCACGTGGGGATGCCATCGATGTAGGATCTGAATGACGTCACCTAGCAGGAGAGCGAGTAGGAGTCCATCTATTTCCTCCGTATTTTTACAGGGCCAAGTGGTGGCCGAGGTGCGAGGGGGATGTGAACGCTGCCAGATGAGCGTAGCAGACGCACTCTCGATAGCCGGCTCCAGTATAGGAGCATAAAAACGCATACAAAGAAAATGTGACTCCTATCCACTCTGTGAAGGTGGTTGGGCTGCGAGGATGTAAACGACACCCACAATGATGACCCTGGCTGCTTCAGTTCAATTCACACACGTGGCTCTACAAAGAGTGAAACCAGAGACAAGTAAGATGTGCTTAACCACACTTTCTATTACGGAACAACGACAATAACGACTGCCTTACGTTCTTCTTATTCTTCTGGCTGTTCTTCTTGCGTCTTTACTTCCCGTGGTCTACCCAAGGTAGCCTGGAATGAACTGAAAAAAGGTGCTATACGGGTCTCCCTTTTCATATGTGAAAGCGTGGGTACGTCAATACGTGATTTCTCTGCTGTTGGGTACTTTTGCACTCGGAGCAGCTTACGCAACCGTAATATTTACCGGTAGGGCCAGTCCCCCTGGGTAGGTACGTGCCTGCCTTCTTAATGATGATAGTTTTCTGCTGACATCGCCACAAACATTTGCTTGGATGGTAGAGGAATGCTGCTTCGCAGTAAAGCACTGCGCAGAACAGGGGTTAGAGGACGTGTCGTCGCCGCACAACTGCGATCAAAGCAGGACGGCCATAGCCAAGGCGCGGTGATTCTGATGCGGTTGCTGCACTTCCAGCGAGCACGACCTGCGAAGTTGCCCGACACGAGAGGAATATTACACTAGCGGCGGCGATATCCTTACCGAGGCAGGGATTGTTTATGAAGCTTGGACAAACCATCCACGATCTCTGCGGTGGTTCTCCCTGCGGTCCGCTGGCCGCGCTTCGCCCACCTGCTTCCCATGTTTGCGCACGGAGGCATGCCGTGCAGTCACGTCATACGTGGCGTCGCGAGACAAGGAGTTCACCTCCAGGTGAATACGTTTTACCTTGCTTTAAACACTGTGAAATTAGGCCGGGTTCAGACTCTTGCCGCAACTGTCATAATAACTTTGAAAATTACGACATTTTACGCGTAAGCCAAGCGAACTGCGTGACACGCTATTTTTTTTTACGACCATAGATCACAATATGGCTTTTGCGTCAGTAGTCCGAACATAGCCCCATGTGCATTATTCGTTCCTTGAAGTGGCCAAAATTGCTGAAATTTTTGTACCCTAAAAATTGGGGCCGATACTCGTAATATTGAGAATCGTCATTTAGTGCGTAGCATTCTTAGCCGAACCATCTTCGTCGTGCTTTTCTCTCTGGGTGTTCTTTGTTACTGTGCCGCAGGGCGCCAAGCAAATGCGTGACAAGAAAATGCGCAGTTAATAAGAAGTTTTAGTTTCCCGTTCGCAGAAGCTTCAAGCAGTTAAAACTTTACGGGTTAGCATTGCGCATGCGCAGACCATACCGGTCTGTGTGAGTCTCACGGACATACATAGGATGCTGATTTTTACGTTGCGGTCTTTGCGTTTCTTGTGTACATAGCACTGAGAAACATGGTGGCGCTCTGCCCTCGCGCTACGCAGCAGCTTCGTCACTAATCCCTGGATGTGATGTCAGGTTCTGAACTGATGATTTCGCCTTCGAGTTGCTCATTCTTACCCTCACATATAGTAGCAATCGACAAATAGGTTTCATTTTTCAGATAGGAGGGCGGTTGTTTAGCTGTTAAGCTCGGCGAAGTAGCATTTTTCGTCGTCATAGCAATTTTCTCGCGAGATCACGAGTGGCTGCAGCAGTGCCTACGCCTGTTAGTAGATGGCGTTAAGAATAACGCGCGGCGCAGGCCACGTGTTGATCTTCTATTCTCTCAACACGCGGACGACCCGGGTGGTCAGAAAGAGAATGCACGATGGTATACGAAATTCTCCTGAGTAGCGCAGATTCCCAAAGCTTTTGTCGACGCCGCTGCCGCCGCGGCTATCCTCGGTGACAGCGATTTCAACCACGTGGCCGTATCGGGGGTCTGCCTGATACAACAAGCTGACTTGTTATCATTTTGTTAAAACCTATCTGGGCTCACTCCATTACTACTTTTCATGCTTTTTGTGCAAATAAAAACCGATTCAATGCGTTCGTGAATGTTGTGGATTCGTTACCACTATTTTTCCGCTCATAATTTTCTTCTGTTGGATTTTTCAAACTTCCGTTTCGGTTATGGGTTGTAAAAGCAAGAAAAACTGGCGTTACTCTGAATGCAGCCGGCCAGAAATGACAAAAAAAGCCACTGCTGTATTCATATCAAGTACAACAAGTACTGCGGAATGTATAACGCTCTGTAAAAGATAAAGAGCACGGCTGGCGTAGTTGCGTGATTAGAAACCGGTGAGAAAAAGATGAGAGTGGTGGGGGAGACGAAGCAGAGAAAATATTGGCGTAATGGGCGCTGCCTCTCTGACTACGCACATGATATCTGGGTTCTTTGGGCTTGTTTCTAATTTTTGGCAACTGGCTTCCACGTCTAGTGAAGAGCATCCCAGCGGCACCCGCATGTTTACACTCAAGTTCGCCCGTGCAGACAATATTCGTATATCAAGGGGGTAATCAGACGTTCTGACGCCGTTAAGGTTCGGTTCTCTTTATTTACACTAGGTGGTCTATTGCCATTACAAGGCGCAGTAACATGGGAAGGCTATGACATTCCCGGGTTCTAAATCAACGCCACCAACAAATTTTAACGTAGAAAGGGCGTTAATGCGACCGCGGGATCGAAGAAATACTCGACAGGAGAAACGACCTGGGCACGTTGTAAGCACTCACATATGTGCTAAACTATAATCGTGCTTCCAAGCTTCGCTATTGCATTGAACAAAACAAAATAAAACAGGGGAAGGCCACTATTTTTTGTTGCACTGTACGTGTCTTTTTGGGGTCGAACGCCCTGAACGCAGTCACTCTGTTGGAATTTTGTCATAGCAAACCCCCTTGGAATACCCTTTTTAAGCCCTGGCTAAAATTTAACCCGACCTGTTTTGATGGAGGACTGTAAAATGTTTTCAAGCGAAGTTTTCTCAGACTTATTGAATGCGTGGATGGTCCGCGTAAAATAAAGCCGCAGAAAAGCCAACCTTACACAATGAGTTTCACAAAACGATGTTGATGAAAAGTGAAGGCCCGTCAAGCGCCTCAAGAAAAAGAAAAACATTTCCCGTTGGTCGGAATCACACCTGGGTCCCTCGCGATATGCAGCCGACGTCTATGCGATTGCACCATCGGACATCGTTGAAGCAGCTTAGTGTTTAGACGTTGACTTCGACTCAAGTTGCGTGGGAAAAGCTTG
This sequence comes from Haemaphysalis longicornis, assembly GCA_013339765.2. Taxonomy (NCBI): domain Eukaryota; kingdom Metazoa; phylum Arthropoda; class Arachnida; order Ixodida; family Ixodidae; genus Haemaphysalis; species Haemaphysalis longicornis. The sequence goes on along the minus strand of CM023449.1, from coordinate 36,684,106 downwards.
GCTTTTCAATCACCTTTTCTTAAGAAACGGGCTATTGTATTTTTCACACCTTTGGCTAAATTAAACAGCACTGGTTTGAAAGAGGACCGTAGGATGTGTCTGGCTTCCCTGAAGTTTAAACCTACATGTTGCTTTCGCTATCTCCACTCTCGACCAACAAAAATGCCTGGAGATAACAATTCCCACTGAACAGCGCCGTCTTAAAAAGGGGTATTAGAAAAAAATGCCCCTTCCACCAAAATTCTGTATGTAATACGTCATGAACCCACCGCGGTGGCTCAGTGGCTAAGGCGTTGCGCTGCTGAGCACGAGGGCGCGGGTTCGATTCCGGGCCGCGGTGGCCGCTTTTATGATAAGGGTGAAAAGCAAAAAAACGCCCGTGTGTACGAGATTTCGGTGCACGTTAAAGATCCCCAGGTGGTCAAAACTAATCCGGAGCCCTTCACTACGGCGCGCCTCGTCGCGTGCGCTGCGTCGGGCGCGTTAAACTCCTCAATCAATCAATAATACGTCATGAAAAGTGACAGCCTTCGACAACTCCAGGCGATGCATACTTGCATTTGGGCCGAACCATAGTGCGACTTTTTTTTTTACTTATGGCGCATGCGCTATGAAAGTTGTCGCAGCCAATGGGAATTTAAAATTCCGTAAAGACGCTGGACGACAATGGCACCGACTCGTTTTTTTTTTTTTTGGTAAATGAGCTATCTACTGCTTACGCTTTAAGACGTGGAGTGATTATGTAGACTACACAAGACACGCAGTTTGGCGGGAACCAAAAATTGGGGTAGCGGCATTTTACCTATTAAAACCTAGTTGAAAGTTTCGCTTTTGTAAACGCGTGCCTCACACAATATTCCTAGAGCATATGTTTACATGTGCTTACAAACGGCCAATCAACCCCAACTGAACTCTCAGATGTGCAATAACAATGTGAACCATCCAAGTTCTGATAATTAGTTCAGTTTTTGACTAGAGCAGAATGAGCGGAGTTTTAGTATTATTGGAGCAACAGCAAGAATGTGGTGTTTGTGTTTAAAACGTGCGCAAATGTGTACGCACGGGTGAATGACGTTACTCGGTGACATCATTCAGGGAATTCGAGAACTGCCTACAAGCGTCGCATCTCTATTTATGGTTTTTCTAACTACCTAGCCTAATAGATGCAGCGGGCGTTAAACTTTCGAGATTTGTTATTCCTCCACAGAAATGTGTTTGCTGAAGCAAAATTGCGTGCGGTCTTCGTGGTTCATTTTAGTTCAAAGCGAGAGTTTGTCTTTAGCTTTTCTTACATCTAATGGCACTTGCCGGAGTGAAAAATTGGCCGCAAGTTCTGTTTTCAATTTCGAGAGTAACGAATGAAAAACGAGCCTTTTATCGAACGATATTCTTTCTTGTTGCGCTCAGTATCGAAGAGTTCCTGAATGCTTTTTCTTCGGACGACCCAAATTACGTTCACGTTGATTAAAGTAAATGTCCCTTCGAGAGTTGTATATTTAGAGCTAGCTTCTGGTGATGAACGTTTGCGGGCATTAGATGAAAAATGGTAGTGTCTATTATCATGGTAACCAAGAGAATCACCGCCAGAAATTTCTCACGGCGGTCGCCTCTGATTGGCTAAGCACGCGACCCGCAGATTCTAAGGGACAAATATTCCCTGAAAACCCGCTCTTGTAGTTGTTCCTGTGGCGCTGTGGTTTAGCGCTTGCTTTAAACCAGAAGGCTCAGGTTTGAGTGCGGCATCGGGGAAGTTTTTTTTTTTTTTTGGTTTTCGGGATTTTTGAAGTTTTCGCTAATGGTGATTTTGTTCATGCTTTTTTCATTCTTGTTTTTACTATATGAAGAGGTCGTGGCGCAGGACTTCTAGAATGGGTTGAATTAAGTTTAATGTTTTTTGTGTTCGGAGTCGTTGGGCTGGTAAGGCTAGGTTTGTTGCAGTTGGGGTAAATTTGGGTAGGCTAATTAGGATACGTTCGGTTAGGTTACGTTAGGTTCGGTGAGGCTGAGTTATGTTAGGTTACGTCGGAAGGTAATATTATTTAGCGAATTTTAGGACAGCCAGCTCTTCTGGGAACTGCCGTGAGAATTTCCCGATGGTGATTCTCACGGCTGCCATGAGATTAGAGTGAGCCAAAAAATTTGTAGAGGAAACTATTTTGCAGTGACGGAGTCCTATGTGGAGCTAAGGCCGCGGATGTTGCATATTCAGTTTGTCGGGGAGCTTGCAAAAGATGAATTGCTTGTGATTATTGCTGTGGCGACCATCCCTGACCGAGTGGCTCGTGGAGGCCATAAGATTTATTGCAGTGGTGTATTTTTAAGTAAGGCTCAAAAATTTAATCGAATATTCTCGGATATGCGCATGGTTGCTTTGCTAATAAGACTCTAATCCGAGCCCAGTTCCCTGCCACGTGCACTGACTAGTAAACGGTATTATAGGTTTAAGTAAAGATTGGTATCGGGCTAGTTGATAAAACACCATTTGACATGGTTGCGCTAAGACGTACACTTTGTCCTGACGACGGCCTCGCCTTCATGATAAAGTGTACAGTTTTTTGTGTCCTTTTCTGTGAAAGATGCCTTCTCAAATGGTATTTTAACGGGAAATGTTTTAGGAGAACGCAAGGAATCTTCGCGGGCTTGCGGGAAAAGTTGCAGTGGTGTTGGTTAAACATAGTTACGTGAGTTCGTCTAGTTGAACTTACCTCCACAGTTCTAGGAGCGGTGTTCGTAACCAATATGCCCCGATTTTCCTTCTTTATAGGTGCACCCAACGATCACAGTTTATGTAGTCGACAAAGTGTAAAATATGGCACAAAGCACGAGGAAGCCGTTTCATGGATGTTGCTGCTAGTGTAACCTGTAGGTAAAAGTTTACCTTTAGGATTAAACAAAATAGCACAGAAAAACAAAGCACGAAATGCATACGTTTACGTACACACTTCCACCCCAGGAATGCAAAGCAAAATACCTGCATTCGAAATGGGCACGCATGTATCCACCCTAGCTCAAGAATTTGAAAATTTCTCTCGGGTAGCGCTAAACATTTCCACGCCTAAATTATCGAGGATCCGGTAAAAAACATTACGTCCATGGAATATGGTTGCTTTGAGGGAATTTGTTTGTATGGACCGAGAATTCGAACTCCAGATTGGAGAATTTAGAAGACTCAGAAAAATTACTCCGACCTCCCCTCGCGGGAACCCCTGTGTAGAATGTAGCTGCGACGCATAGGGGGTTCCGTTGTTGTTTCCGTTAGGTTGATTCTCCCATCGCGTGAAACGTGCCGTGAACCCCCTGCCGCGGCTATGACGCAACGTGGCGCGGCTATGACGCAACACAATCCAACACAATCCACTTTAATCCAATCCAATCCAAGCCAAGCCAAGCCAATCCAATCGAATCCAATCTAATGACCCTCGCGAGAGAGTGTTCGCTATCGGAGAGGAGAGGGGGTGAGCGGCGGAGAGCGCAGCTCGCGCGGCGAGGAGAATGGGGGAGGGGTGTGGACGGACAACAACAACGCCGTATTGAGGGACAAGGCGAGTGAATGAGATGCAGTCGCATCTAAAAGGACGGTTTCAAGAAATATTTTTTTTATGCCCCGTCTCGTGCAGAGGCCCCGCGCAAAGGGGGAAGCTAGCGAAAGGAGGGCTCCCCTCCAAGCCAGTATCGCGTCATCTTGTAAGAGACCTGTACTCGCACCTGTCAGCGACTGATAAGGGCAACGTGCAAGTAGCCTTCTATTTTATGGGAGCCCAGGACAAAGGAATGCGCAGACAAGCGTTCAACGCGGTGGTGTAGAAAACAGTGTGCAGAAAAAAAAAAACTGTAGAAGCAGTTACAGCAGCTGGTTATTTGCACTGAACTCTAGGGATTTTATCTCACTTGCAAGCTCTTTGAAGTTGGCGGCTTTGTGTACATCTCTGCCGTATACAACCTGGCCGCGTTCAAAGACCGATGTTTTGCTCGCTTGGACGAAGAGTTTCAACAAGCGCAAGCGAACAGGTCAGAGGTATCTGAAACAGTGGGGAGAAGGGGGCAATGACGATTCTTTAAATAAAGCGATTCGAATTTTCTGATACTTTCCTGTTGGCCTCGATTGTTTCAAGTTAATATTTCCCTGTGACTCGATTTACAGGACGCGTAGTGGAGTGTTTCTGTTCTCTTCAAGACCAGTTTATTTGAATTTTGCTTTTGCGCTACGCGGACATAAGGAGCAACTGCGAGTTGGAATCTTTTGGAACTGGTTGAGTTGGCGCAAGTCCCCACAAGCGCTGATAACAAGATGTGAACGCAAAAAAAAACGTGTGCACGAGAAATCTTGTTACCGCATCTTTGCGTTTGTGCACATTTATTTCTCGAAATGAAGTCTCGGTAAAGAAATTAGTCAACGCATTTTGTGCCCGCCTGTCTACGTTCATGCTACTCGCGATTGCGGCGCTGTTCTAACACTGAACAACGCCGTTGCACTGAAGAAATGTGGCGTTCGCGTGAAGTGCTGAACTCGGCATGACAGCGTGTGCAACCAACAGTCAAGTACCCTCTGTGCTGAAGTTGAACATTCCACGTCGCATCGCCTCCGATTTATCCTTTTACGCAATTAGCTGGCTGAGCGGACATCCAGTTAACGAGCTACCCACAATTTTACGGTGATAGCCTTATTGCGTTAAGGAAATGAGGCTTTGCGAACACAGATGATGCGTATTGAATAAAGCTTAAGTAATGCGGAGATTAGAGTTTGAATTAAAATGCATTAACGAACATCTTTTATTTCGGTGTCTTTCTCTCTCGCTCTGGATATATATACATAAAAAAGAAAGCCAGCACCCCCGAACACTAAGGATGGCATAGAGGAGAAAGAAGTTCATTTGTTTTGTGAAAGTCAACACTATCCTGAAATAGAAGAAAGAATGTGTAAGTTCTCTTAAAATATAAGGATAACCTTATAACTTTTGCCGAACCACGAACGCCTAGGAGCCGGTTTGAGGTAAACTTGATCCTCTACGTTGCATGCAAAAACACATTCAAATATAGCCGTCTTTTACGTGTTAAAGAAGAATGGAACCTACTTCCCAATGCCAACCGTTAATATTTTCTGATTACATTCCCATCCGCTACTTTCACGTCTTGATACGCATCAACGTTATTCCTGTTGGACCTTGAGTTACGTTACAATGTTATGTGCTGTGTTTGAGTATAGCTTTGCTTGTGTTTGGCTTGCTCTTTCGCCTTTATCTTCTTCTTTGTTTTTGCTAGATCACGGTTGCCAATAAAGATCTGTTTCTAAAGTTATAAAGTTCTGCTACAACCCCACTGAGGCTTTATATATAAATCTTCAATCAAATTTAAAGTATATTCAACATTGAAATAAAAATGCTCTCCTGCTGGTTCCTGAACCCGGGACCTTTGAATACGCGTTTGATGGCTAGCCAACTCGGCTGGTGGAATTTTTTTTCGTTATTTCACTCGGCTTCCAGAAAATCTGGATTCCTCTCCGCTTTTCGTTGTATCTGTGTGAATGTATCCTACGCTCCTCCAGTATATGAGGTGCAGGGTTTGCCCATTATTTCACTAACGGAAATAGAAGCGAAATGGAAACAGAAACGCCCGCAAATAAAAAAAAAACCCTGAAGATGTTGTCTTAAATGAGAACAAAAATCCTGGGTCATCTCCACTCCCTTGAAACCCCGAGATGGGCGATGAATGCAGTGCATAAGTGTATTCTTGGCGCTTGGAATTTTTGGCAACGCAGATGAAACCGTTGGGGGGTAGAGATATGCAGTCTTGCTGTAAACGTCTCTTGTCTTTGAAGCACCAAGCTTTCTAGAGCGAGGCGTAATCGAGTGTTCCGGTGTGTTTTCAGTACGCGTTACGTTCTCGCGCGAGGCGTGAATGAGTTCCCCGGTGTTTTAGTACCATGACTACATGAGACGGCGATTACGACGACGGACGACGACGACGAGAGGAGACGCCAACAGCCCCAGCCTCTAAGGGGCTTCACCCCTCACATTCTACTGCAAGCTGCGGGTTCGCACGTGCGGTTTCTACTTCTGTTAATTCCTGCATGATAAACGGTGTTGTTGTGGCCTCCTGGAGCAAACGAGTTTGGTATTTGTAGTAGGCAGATAATTTTTATCTCCTCCTGAAGACAAACGCCCACGGAATCAGAAAGTCGCTGGAGAAAAGGGGGGATGAGGTCGATTTACAAGGTTTAGCTCAAGGGCTGTATTGTTTGTAGCTGAAATATTTCAAAATAGAGACAGAGATCGAGAGACAAAACTTCGGTCAGTACTCTGAGCAGATCTAAAATCGAGCTGTGATAAAGCTGCTTCAGATAGCGACATGTCGGGCCAGTCTTAATACAAGAAAACTAATATTTACCTGGACGCTCAAATTTTCTTTCCATGGGCGTTGCTTTCAACGCTGTCATTGTTGCACTGCACGCAACTAAACGAACAGAGGGCTTTTCTAAGGGAGAGCCCAAAAGGAGGCCGAAGGTGGAGAAGCCGTGCTCGTTTCCGGAAGTAATGTGCAGCGCGCAGTAGAAGCGAATCAGCGTCGTCGCCTCATGACTGCCGCAACCAGTGCAATAGAAGACTGGTCTTTTCCTCTTTTCCGCCGCGACAATTACGCATCCACCAAGCAATATCCGGCAATTCTCCGTACAACTGCTGTTGTGGCTAGATCGGCTTACACCACATAAACAATCGGGATTCCGGCTGACTGGCTCCCTTTTCCTGTTTCAGCTTCGCTGATGAATGGTCTACCACTTTGTTCTTATCTGTTACGGGTTTTAAAAGTCGGCGATTAAGAAGGACCGATTCAGAATTTCCCGGGCTTCGGCGCTAAGGCGATTCCATTGCCTCGGTGGCCCCTACGTGTTGACCACAGGGCACCGAATTGTGGTTGGCAGGTTAGAGGCAGGGCGAAACTACGAGGGCACGTGTTAGGGCCTGATGGGAGAGATCACGGATTGCGATGCCTACAGCCTTACCCGCCCGTCCCTTTCATCGCCGGTGAACCAAGCACTTTCGTTTCCCGCGCTTTTTTTGTTTTTGCGGGACAAATTAGCGCGCGGGAATCTCGATTAGCATCTTCCACCTGTTCGCATATCGGCGCTGTGCAAGTGTGGCTGGGGCCTTATTAAGCTCTCAGAGGCCCTCCACTATACAGCGTGCGTTCTGGGAGAAATGTATTGTGGCGCGTACTTAGATTCGAAATTGAATTTGAGATGAAATTGCGCTTTCCACAATTCTTCTGAGGGCTTTCGCGCTGATATTGCTTGTTTGTAATAACATTTTTTTTTAATTCTTCATTGACGTCCATGATTAAGAAACAAATAGTGCTTCTTTGCAAGGCCCAGTAGAAAGTAGGACATACAAAAAGAACGCATGGAAACAGCAAATCCCGATGGTAATGGTTTTACATTTATGGATTAGACGAAGGATGGACCTGCTTCAACTCACCGCATATACGCTATCTTCTTTTTATGGGGGGGTGGGGGGGGGGGGGGACATTTGTAGCCCAACCACGTCTCTTTGATGGAAAACTTTGAACATTGCGTAGAGAGAAAGAAAACACGCTCATGGGTAGAGAAAGTGGAATGGTGCGAAATGGTAAGCTTTTCAACTTGTAACGAGAAATGGGGAATGGCACAAGGAATAGTAATGTTGCTAATCGCGGGAATGGTGTGAATTGTAGGGCTTATGCTAGTAGTACTAATGCTACTAGGGATAATGCTGCTGCAAACCCCGGCACATGGCTTGGATTAGCCCGTGTCAGCCCCATTTCAGCATCAGAGCAAGTTTGAAGCACCACTCCAAACTTGGATTTGTAGCGATGCTTCTCTTTTCTCCTACTTCACACGTCAGTGACCCTGTCGGCTAATGCCAGCCTGCTCTGCTTACGATCACCACTGTGACTTGGTAAAGAGCGTTGTGATCCACAGAGGTATCCGAAAGCGGGATGAGGATGAATACGGCTGCATCGAAGCGGTCGATTTCTAGGTCGCGTATTGGCTCATTCTGCCAGCGACGGGCTATGACGGCTCAGAGCGGCTCAGAGCGGCTCCATCGAGGCTTGCGGCGTGGCCCTGAGAGCCGCTTACAGGTCGCAATTTCCCAACCACGAGGGTTCTCTCGGGACCACTTCCGCCGAAGGCCGGTCTGGCTCTTCGCCGGACGAAACTCGCGCCTCGAGCGCGAGAGCTCGCATTCAGCTCGTTTGTGTACGTTCTTAATATGTTCAGATTTCCCTTCGACAATGACGGCGGACCGTGCTAAATCCGTGATCTCGACAGAGAAGCGCCTAGCCGACGCGCTCTCTATAACCGTGGATAATAGTGTACGAAAGTGTGTTTTTGTGTTTTCTTTTAGTTGTTACGAAGTTTTTACTAAGCTCGTTCACACTTAAAATTAACTACCCCTCTGTCGAAAGGACAATGGTGGGGCAAAGCGAAGCGTTCCAAAATCAAGTCCAATACCAAACAAACCAACCGAGAAGCTATTGGTCGCGGGTATGACGTAAGACTGCGCGCTCTTTATGCGAACACCTGTTTCTCACCGGGACAGATTACTGGACTGCAATTGTGCTCTCTAGTGCTTACTGATGCGGGCATTCCCGGCTTTTCTCAGCGTTCAGCCATGGTCGCCGGTAGACGGCGGGGTGCATTTTGTGTCTAATTTTGCACGTTCATGCTTCCCTCCCCAAATCCAAACTGTTTCGGTCGTGCCGGAATGGCTCAAACGAATATACGTCGGCTTCATAATGCCAGGGATCCGGGATTAATAAGCCACAGGAAGCGTTTTCATCTTTCTTCACTTCACTCACGATCTTAATCACTGTCAGAGAAAGTGCTTTCATGCAGTGCGTTTTGGGTGGACTACATACGAATTCAGTGAGAAACTGAAAGCCTCGCTTTAAAGAATAAACGTGAGGCTCTAATCATAGGATGCCGAAGAAAAGAACCAACGGTGGGTACAGGTGATACTGTGGGATTCCGTCTGCCGGTGAGCACCAGCCCGCCACATGACGATGATGATGATGATGCCCTGAAGGCACCGTCATCATCATCATCATCACTCTCTAGTGGTGCGCTCTTCAGACTCCCTTTCATTATTTTGAGCTACTGCGAAGAGAATTCGGATGGTTGACATCACTATTCCAGGTGTATAATCACGGGTTTTGGAGCAAACGGCCTGTGTTCGAGCCCCTGAAACGTTTATTTTTTTCTTGTTACCTTTGGTTTTTTCTTCTCTTAATAGTGTTCTTCGGGCTCAATCCTACGCCATAATTTCGTAAATAAGAGTGCTTCCTTATCCTTTGAGTTGGCTTAAGGGCGGGGAGCGGCATTTTAATGTGTTAAATTGACGTTTCGCCTGGTACCGGGAGTGCCTGGCTTATACCTATCTGGAAACGGAGTATCGCAGCGGCTGTAACTGCCGTTTCGTGGTTTGTTCGTTGTCGTTTAGCTCCGTGCGTGTTTTTAAAAACGATAATCTTTCTTTTGAGCTACTTGAATGGGAAAATGTTGGCCTGTCTGTCTGTATGCATGTCTGTCCGTCTGTCACTCGATTCAGCCATCCGGCAAAGTGAAACACAGTCTTATATACTCATAGTCTTACAATAGCCCCGCAATAGTCTTATATACTCAAAGCCAAATCAAATTGTCAGCCATTGGAGTGTGAATCCCGTCGGTGGGACTAACTAAGGGAAACCCAGAGAAACTCAGAGAAGGGACTAAGAGAAACTCAGTCACTAGACGTCGTCCACCTTCACTGAGTGAACTGCTATTAGGGCGGCACTCCTTCACATCACCAGTACTCCCGCTCGACAATGGGTGATTTTTACCGACTCGTGGCTTGCCTTGCAAGCACTGATGAAGCCGCTGCAGCCAACTTGTGCGTGAGCTAGACGCATTGCACACACTAGGGCTACGAGACGATGGCTGCCCGGTCATTCGGGCATCCAGGGGAACGTCGTTTCTTACGCAGCAGGGAAAGAGGCGCACAATCTGCTTGTGTCTATTGGAATCCCGTATTCCAGACAAGACGGAAGTACGGCCGTGAATGCGCTGGGATGGAAACTGTAGTGATCAGCTTGGCAGGACCCTCTTAGGATACCCTTGCCTCTGCCTGCGATTGACCATCAGTGTGATTTACAGTTTCCGTGAGGTCTACAAAAACAAACTGAAGGTGTCCTTCACTGACTACGCCTGAACGTTGCCTTCACTCGCCACTGTGCTCTGTGTGCTCTGTGAGAGACGACATACGGCATGTCTTGTGTTACTGCCCGCAGCACACAACTCAACTCGAAACAGCTAAAAGAACTCTAGTGTGAGTGCTGCGCGAAAACTCTTTAGAGCTGCATCATTTTCTTGGTCCATGCCAAAATCATGCTGGCGCGGCACGAGGGACAAAGGCTCTGTTAACTTTTCTGTCTGACACGGTATTAATCAATGTTTTTTAACCCTGGGATCCTGAGATTTTTCCTCCTAGTGCTGTAAATTTTTTCTACGTTCCGAGCTGATTTTATTTTCTTCTCCTTCTTATTCATTGTTGCTGCGCACGTCTTCCCCTTTTCTTTTCTTTTTTCTCCTCACTATGTTCACCCCCATCTGAAGTAGCAAGCCCCGCCTTTTGTGGGGCTAACCTCTTCAGTATTCATTAAAGTTTCTCTCTCTCTCTACTCTCTCTCTCTCTCATCTCTCTCTCTCTCTCTCTCTCTCTCTCTCTCTCTCTCTCTCTCTCTCTCTCTCTCTCTCTCTCTCTCTCCCTCCCTCCCTAAACGTCCAAGTCCGGTGTTAATGTTCACACTTGTCAACGTTGTTGAAGAAGAACAAGAAATTACGAAAATATGAGCCCGAAAATAAATGCATGAGTAATATTTGCAGTATTCCTTTATTAAAAAAATTACGGATGCTTGCTTTTTGCGATAGCAAATAAAATATTACATCAACTGCAGAAAACGGTCGCTTGCTGTTGCCCGCGCTACCTGGTGGAATCCTAAAAAATCAAACGGCAACAGCAACGAAAGGTTTCACTAGATAGGTTCAGCGTTCCGCTTGGAACGCTCTTGTAGTAGGACAAAGCATAGAGTTTCATACTAGTATATACTAGAGGGGAATCTGTCACTGCAGTAGTGGGCTGCCGTGGGCGGCGCCGTTGCCACTAGCGATGCTCCTCGCCTACTTGGCTTAGCTAGACATATGGCTTCCTTTTTGTCTCGAAGCCGAAATCAACAAAAAAGGGTAACATTTCTTTCTTGTTCATCGTGCCTGAAGCTTCTACATAATCACTGACAAATTAATATTTTTGGAAGTTCAATTTTATAGTTACAAAACAAATTTGATGAAACTTCTAAAGTAATATTGTTGTTTTTTTTTGCCGCCATAGCCAACTTTTCAGCCTGTTCATGAGCCATGCCAAGGAGAAGTGGAACGTGCCTGACCAGTACATGATGGAACGCTGGGCGAAGCGCGGCTGCCCTAGACTGTGGCGCCAGATTTTTGTATAGTATGCTGGGTGATCAAAGTTAAGTAGACAGGTTTTTTTAAAGACGGTCTTTCTTGGGCTACTTAAACCCAGAAATTTTGGTCTGTCTGTATGTCTGTCTGTCTGTCCGTCTGTCTGTCTGTAACTCGATTCAGCCACACGGCCAAAGTAAAATGTTTACTACGCAATAGCCTTATGTACTCACAGACAAATGTAAACGTCTAAGCCCGGTTTATATGTTCATACTTGTCAACTTTGCTCAACAAGAACACGACATTACGCAAATATAAGACAGGAAATTAGTACACAAGGGATATTTACAGTGTTCATTTATTAAAAAATTCCTGGATGCTTGGTTTTTCGATAGAAAATGATATTCTACATCTACTGCAGAACAACGCGTACCGCCTGCTGTTGCCCGCGCCACCTCCGGGCGGCATATGAGAAATCACGCAGCAACAGCAAAGAAAGATTCCAATAGGTAGGTTCCACGTTCTGCTTGGAACGCACGTGGAGCACGGCCACGCGGCTCTATAAACCTTCTAGTCGGCCGCCTCAATTCACGCGCGTCTCCGCCGTACTGCAGCGCTGGCATCGAGGAACCCCGCCTGTAGCAGTGGAACGCGGTAAATTCAAATCGCCTTGAGCAAACCTTTAGTGTGTTTACCTTGGGATGAGCGTGACGGAACAGGAACAGCATGAGAGGTGAGCGGTAAAGCGAAGGGGGGCATTTCCTTGGCAAATGTCTACAAAGACTATCGTCTTTTGACGGCATCTGCAACGAAAGGAGCAGATACGAGGCCAATTTTTTAAAAATTAGGTGCTTAGATTTTCGCGAAGACCACCTCTACAGTGAGGTTATGCGCCCAGGGGGACACATAATCAGGAGGTAATTATTGATGTAGGTGCCTTAATTAACTAAAATGGATTAACTAACTTTTTAGCGGCAACAGTAACCAGACATGTTTGCATTGAAAAGTTAGATGCAATCGTGTTTCTACGCCGTTTCATTCGGCAGAATTCTTCTAGCTCGTCTGTGCTCCGAGATATCGAACTGCGAAGTTCAATTGCCGCTCGCATGATTACGCATGCTAGAAGTCAGGACCGGCGCGTAGCTCCTCCCTTTTGTTCTGTGTTTCGATAGCGGTTCCGAGTACTGCAGATCGCGATAACGCCCGCCAAGACTGAATGGGTGTCAGTTAACACTTTTGCCTATGCCTCCACCCGTAGTCGAACTAAACAGCGTACACAGGAGGTACATCACATCAGGGAGGAGCTTTTCCCCGGTACAAGACTGTCTTTGCAGCAGTTCTTGTCCCTGCAGTATAAGAATCAATGTGCAGAATTTTAAAGTGACGCATCAAAAACTGCAATCATAGTGTCTTGTGCTGCTCAAGGCATCTTACTCATTGCACAACACATTCTTGTACACAAATTTTGAAAGTCTATCGTATATACAGATTGTTTGAGCGTTGTGCGTGCATTGGCATCAGACAAGCAATGCGAAAACAGAATTGTCAATATGGTTTTCAACACTATAATACGTCTATATATGCCCAAAAACGTCTGATGTTGCGCTGGTTTCGGGCCACGCTGGGATTGCTGGTAATGAGGTTGCTGATGAGAGGGCCGCTGTTGCCGCACTCAGGAACACAGTAGACATAACAATACTACCACACAGGGACCTTAGGCCAAAAATTCGACACCTTCGTAGCAAATGGCAAGCACAGTGGAATGAAATGACAGATAACAAACTACACGTAATAAAGCCACATTTGGGACGTTACACAGCTGACTCACGCAACGGACACACGGAAGTCGCCTTGGCTAGGCTACCGATAGGGCACACCCATGCAAGGCACTCGCATCATCTCACGGGATCTTCACGACCCCAGTGCAGCAGGTGCGGAGAGGCCCTATCCGTAGTTTACATCCTCATTCAATGCAAGGCGCTTGACACCACACGAAGCAAACACTTCCCACCACTGTACAGACAACACATCCCGTTTCACCCATCATACTTTTTTTAGGAGACGAGCCCATGTTTTCCATCAAACGTGTTTTTAAGTTTCTGACTGATGTCAAGTTTTTACATCTCATTTCTTATCACTCATCATGATAACCTCGCCCTTTACACCAGTCATCTTCATTACCATGTGGTTTACTTCGTTTATTTTTACTGAAATGGTTTACGTTTACATTCAAGTCACTCAAATGAACTAACTATCCTATGGCACTCTTTGCCCTCAGTCGGCCTTGCGCCATAAAAATCCAAACACCATCAGATGAATAGCATGAGAGTTGAGCGGGAAAGAGAAGGGAGGCATTTACGTGGCAGGGGCGCCAGTCGACTATCGTCTTACGTCGACATTTGCAACGAAATGAGGAGATAGGCGGCTAATTTTTTTTTTTCGTTAGTGTTTGTTTCATAGACCTTTTACTTCTTTGTCGTCGTGGGAGCAGCCATTTTGTGAGTGGGCAGCGATAGCGCCGATTTAGTTGGCGTATACTCGGTTACAACTCAAGAACGGCACCACCTCATGTAGTGTATCACTCCGCCAAAGCGCCGGACCCGTGACGTCAGTGCGCGCGTGTTTTGAAAGGGGTTTGCTATGAATGCGTGATATCGTCTGCCTTGCCTCACGCAGTTTGTTTGCCGTCACTGGAGTCGTTTATAAGCATACTAAGTCCAAAAAAATCACGGAAACGGCTTACGCCATGTTCAAAATATTCCCAATAACGCCCTACTTGCGCCGCGCGGAGAAACATCCGGCTACGGTGATAAGGCACAGCGGCAACTTCCGGCAATAGAAATCCGGCAATAGAAATAGAAACTTCCGGCAATAGAAATCATCATCATCATCATCATCATCATCGGTGCCGTTCTTAAGTTGTCACCGAGTATAGTAAGTAGGATGCTCTAACTGCGCATGCGCAAAACAGCCCGGAATGTGTCCTGATCTTACCAAATATTCAAGGAAAAGAAGAGCTATATTGCGTGTTTGTTATGGAACGACAAAATACGTGAAGAAACTGCATTTTAGTTTTATTGGTGCAACCGGGACGTAAGCCTTTTTATGTGTTGTTGCTAGTAGACATACACAAGGCTGGCTGTGCCACAGAATTCCTCGCGAACGCTTTCTATACTCTGTCCAAGGTGCTAATCCAGTAAAGATCGCTTCCTTCAGGCTAGAGTAGCAAGGCCAGGGGTTCCATCGCTGATGACGAGGGTGCATGTCTGCAATATCCTGTCACGGCGGTTACAGCTCGGCAAAGGCCAAACGAGAACCGCCCGATGCGCTTACCCTACAACGTTTTTTCAACAGCCACGCTGCTGGTTTAGAGAGACACCGCCTGCTCGTGGTTTACAGTGTCTTATTCGGATAATCGCATCTACAATGTCTACATCACGCTAACAGCCTAATAAGCTGTTACTAGGCTAATCGTTGGGGCGTGATGGCTAATATTAATCACTGAAAACAAACCGAAACTTTGTAACTACAGGGGTGCATTACGGAAAGCAGATGGCAGCTAGCGTTCAAGACAAATACGTGGAGTTTCATCTTACGAGATTTTTGCCCGAGCTGGCAGGTGACTTGCCTTCAACTGCCTTTCATAAACTCGCGATACACTCACTGCAAACATCTTAGGGCGCCACTTCAGTTCGGAATGCCTAACATTACAACATCGACTACCTGGGAGTGTTGCGCCACCCGGAAGGCACTGCGTGACACAAACCGAGGTGGAAATCGCTGATGGGTCATCGTTTGATATTTAAAAGCAGCTCTACAGTTATATCAATTCGCCTTTGGCCGAGGTGTTGATGACCAATTCGCTCTGGGTATTGGACAGCACCAGGCTATCAATTGTGGTCACAAAGCTGTGTTTCTCTGGGGATCAATTTTTATTTAGCTCTGCTTTGAATTCGTTTAGATGTTCCTTTTATTGTGTTGTCTCTCTAATTTTCTTTTCCACCTCAAAATCCCTCTAATCTCTCGTGAGGTAGCCATCCAACTTACCTCCCTGCCTTTCTCATTTTCCCTTCCTTCCATCTTTCCTAATCGTGGATAGAAAACGCGACTGACTGCAGTGAGACGTTGCTGCCGTGGGGTGTTTTAGGGGCGAAGCCCGTTAAGGGCTCGGGTCATGTCGTCGTCTCATGTCGTCGTACTATCACCTGGTCACGGTACTGAAACACTGGTACACTCGCTTTCCTTCGTCTCGCGCTGGAACGCTTCGTGCTTGAAAGACACGAGACTTAACAGCAAAGCTGTATACCTCTCCCCCAACGGTTTCGTCTCCGTGGGGAAAAACGCTAAAGCACCAAGATTACACTTACACAACGCATGCTTCGCCCCTCTCCAGGCTTGACGTTAGTGGAGATGACCCGGGATTTTTTCTAAGGACCACTGAAGAGGCTTGCATACTCTTGCAAGGTTGCTGCTACCTACCATCACCATTTAGGTTTGTTGTAATTTCGCTACCCGCTGCCGAAGATTAACATGGGGTGTGAACTATGAAGTTTATATTTCTTACTGCCGTATTCGAACCAGGCATTCTAGCAGAAAGGAATACTAGGTTCCGGAATTATTTTGCTGCTACTGGAAAAAAACTTCTAGGGTTATTTATATACAGTATAAGCAGGTTTAGGTTTATTTCGTTTTATGCTTCGGGTTTGTACAGTGCCCGAGCAGAAAGAGCGAATACGCGCGTGCCCGAAGCGCACATTACGGGTGAATATATGTTTACTAATGCAGCTCATGACTGCAATGACTGAAATCACATTATGGAACCAGTGTGGTTGTCTAAGATTTCGATTGAATCGCCGACACGCTGAGCAAAAATGAAAAAAAAAAAAGAATAAACAGGTCCCGTGGGGCGGAACAGGTTATACGGTCGAAGCTGGATCACAGTAAGTCCCCGCTTTTGAGAAAATTGGTCTCCTCCGGGAAACTAGAAGAACCCTACTGTAAAAAGAAAGCGGCTGGCGTTCAGGCCTTTAAATATTTAAAGAGGAAAAAAAAAGAGAACTAGGCGAAGAGGAGAGAAGAAAGCTAATGTCGCCGAAGAAGACTAGGGAATGAAATCGTGATTGCTACAGTTAAACCTGGATATAACGAACCTATATGTAACGAATTCCTGGATTTAGCGAAGTTTTTAGATTCCCCATTGTCACCCCAATTGAAGCCCTTGTGTTCGCGACGTCTTTGTAACGAAACGTCGCGGTGGTTAACCTTGATGCAACGAAGTCGGCGGGCTGATCTGTCATTGTTTATTGCCGTTTTACTCAAAAATCTACCGGTGAAGTGAATTAATTTAGGGAATACTAGGACTACCGTAAGGAGCCAGCAGCAATGAAAACGTTTGGAATCACCTACACACGAAATTCATCATGATGATGATGAGTATGATGAAGAACGGAGGGGCTAGCACCATCCCGTGGCTAACGTAGCAGTCACTTCTGATGTTGCTTGTGTAGCGTGACACCACGCCAGCAAGCAAGATTAAAAAGCATTCACGTTCTTTTTTTTTTGTCGCAAACACCGCAAACTATACCGCGCGACTAATGAACTCATACTTCTAGCGAACTATATCACATGACGAAGAAAGAAAGAAAGGACGAAACCCACGCTAGACTTCAACTTGGTTTATGCAATGGGACCAGGGAAACACTCATATATGTACATGATTCGAAAAAACAAAAACAAACAAGCACATGATTCCGCAGAAATGAAACGGCGCAAAGTTTTCACTCGCTCTTGTCACTTTTCTATTGATGCACAAACAACGCCTGGTGACATTACAGGACATGATCTTCACCGACACGTGTGCACACCAGTCGCCGATTGCGCATGAGCATGGGACACCCCCTCTCTTACTAAAAAGTTTTTTCGTTTCCTCGTGTGGGTGCGGTCTTGGTTCCAGACATCAGTTTTGAGGTGCTTATCCACCCTATCGGCGTGTAGTCGCGCGCCCTCACTTCTATCTGTGGTATCGGTTCGCCGGTGAGGGTGCTGCTGTTAGAAAATGAACAGTTGTGTCTATTCAAGAAAAGCACACGATTTTAAATGCCGTCTCCACTGGCGATAAAAAAGAACGTTGCCGCCTGGTACAGTATCTAAGCTAGCACCCTCTCAACAGTACTGAGTGCGGTAGAGACATCAAGTTCTCAAAAAGGCACCCTTTCAGCAGAAGTTGTAACACTTTAGGGCGCCGAAAAATGCCAAAGGGCAAAATTGATGTTTAGGTTACGTTTGTTAATACGGGAATAAGTTACCATGCTTCTTCGGAGCGCCGTGTAGTGCCTAATCTCGTGCCTGTAGTGCCTGTAGTGCCAAAAGCAGGAAACGCAGCTCACGTAGTTTTTCGCTCTCATATATACAATTATGAAAGGTGATCTTACCTTCACTGATGTCTAGCATTTTGGCTTCGTTTCTACTTCGTTCCCGTGAGCCCTAATTCGAAACCTGCATTTAATGAAAAACCTGGATGTAACGAAAAATTGCGAACTTTGGTCAATTTTGTTACATCCAGGTTTAACTGATGTACTTCTATGCAGCCGGTCTGCTTGATTTGAAGTTCCCTTTTCTGAGCTTTACATTGTCGACGTTTTCGCAGAACATACAGGTGAGCCGAAGGTTTGCGAAGACCACACTGTTGTGGTAATTTTTTATGCTAAGAATGAAAGTGGGAGGTATGATGTCACTAGCGCGAAAGACTTCTAATCTAAGGCACGTTTTTTCTTAATATTTCAAACAACTGTTTATATGACAAAACAAAAGCAAGGGCTGAAAAGCGGGGTGGAGGTTCTTTGAGTGTGACGACCTGCATTCCGTTCCAGCATCACCGCCAGTTAAGGAAATGACGTGAATTTATGGTTGAGCGAATAAATTGCACCCCCGCATCTTTGGGAGCTTCAGATGATCAAGAAATGGGGAGCATATTTAAGATAAGCCATTGCTGGTACTAAAAATATTTGAAGATTCATTTGTGAATACTGACGAATGCGTGAGCATCCCTTCTCTCTCTCTCCTCTGTCGTGCTCCTGAGCAACGGCCCGATGGCCGTTAAAGGACGCGAAATCAATCAATCAATCAATCAATCAATCAATCAATCAATCAATCAATCAATCAATCAATCAATCGATCAATCGATTGATTGATTTTGATTTGATTGTAGGGTTTAACGCGCCGACGCAACGCAGGCGATGAGGCGCGCCGTAGTGGAGGGCTCCGGATTAATTTTGACCACCTGGGGATCTTTATCGTGCGCCGAAATCTCGTACACACGGGCGTTTTTGCTTTTCGCCTCCATCAGAAAAGCGGCCGCCGCAGCCGGGAATCGAACCCGCGACCTCGTGCTCAGCAGCGCAACGCCTTAGCCACTGAGCCACCGCGGTCAATCAATCAATCAATCAATCAAATAATGAATGAATGAATCAATCAATCAATCCATTGATCAATCAAATAATGAATGAATGAATCAATCAATCAATCCATTGATCAATCAATAAATAATAAATAAATAAATAAATAAATCCTTCACTCACTCAAACAAGCTCTCAATCAATCAATCAATCAATCAATCAATCAATCAATCAATCAATCAATAAATCAATCAATCAATCAATCAATCAACCACTCAATCACTCAATCAATCGCTCAATCAGTCATTCAATCAGTCAGTCAGCTAATGGGTCAGTCAGTCAATCAATCAATCAATCAATCAATCAATCAATCAATCAATCAATCAATCAATCAATCAATCAATCAATCAATCAATCAATCAATCAATCAATCAATCAATCAATCAATCAAACATCTAGCACCGTCCCTTAATTCTCATTCATTGCTCTTTTGCCGCCCTGCACTGGCTTCACACTACTTTGCACAGCGCGTGCAAGGTGGCAGTAGGCACGGAAGTCTTCCAGATGGCGCAGAGGCAGGTGGCGAGACGCGTTTAGACTTGACGTCTTCCTGGGAACGTCGGCGACGATGCCAGGGAAGACTCTCCTTCTCTACACGCTCACCCTAACTTCCGGTTCTTTGCTCTTCTTTTGCTCGCTTTGTTGACAGAGGCAGGTGGAAATTTTGTTGACATGACCCATTTACTGCTCAAGCAGTAGTATGTACAAGAAATTCAACTTTAAAACATGAGGTTTAAAGCACCGAAGCTACACTTGGGCTATGTGGCGCGCCGTAGTGGAGGATTCCGGATTAATTTTGACCGCCTGGGTATCTTTAGCGGGCTCTAAAATCTCTTTACACGGGCGTTTGCTCTTCTCGCCTCCTTCAAAGGACCCCTGCAACGCTTTTTTTGTGGGTGCTTTTCTGCCAGTAAATCGTTTCTTCGTGTCGTGAACAGATAGGCGCAAAAAGAATTATCGAGATCGGTGCAGAAATAAAAGAGTTATTCAATTTTTAATTTCAAAAATGCAGGCAAACGCGCCGCTCGCGACGTCACACCCGAAGCCAGGGGATATGACGACGAAGGGCGGGCGCCCCGCGATTGGTTAACTTTGAAATATTTTGTCTAGCGCCATTGTGTTTACCAAACAAACCTTAATAGCAACTTGTTTTCCTTTGCAATTTTGAAACAACCACAACAAAGTTACTATGAACCCGGAATAGAAAATAACTGAATAAAAGTGGCGATAGAGGGCACAAACTGTTTCCCCACTTCAAGCGCTTGTGCGTTTCCACCTCCACATTTTTTGCACACGGTGCACAACGCCGACGGACGCCATCCTGCCTGTTCTGTGACGACGAGCCTGACGCACCGCCGCGAGCAGCTTTCGCGCTCGTTTTTCCTCGCCTGTGCTTGCAGTTTCAACATGCGTTTGTGAACCTGTTCTTGCCATGGCAAGCAAAAGAAAGTGCGCAGTACCTGGTTGTGTGAGTGAGGGCGCCGGCAGCGTGTCTTATCACAGGTTTCCGACTTCTGTCGAACGACGGAAACTTTGGCTGGAAGCCCTTGGCCTTGAAAAGCCACTGCGACAACAGATATGCTCGCAACATTTCGAGTCGGACTCTTTTGTTAGTTCCGCGGTACCAGAGGCCTGGGAAGGAGCTGGCTACAAGCGACGGCGGCTTCATAATGACGCAGTGCCTGTGTCCAGCGCGTGTCTCCGCACGTTGTTGGACACTACCGATGAACGGATGAGAGGTGACATTGAGGTGAGTGCGACGTGAAATTTCTCCCCCTTGTCGCATCTGTGTGCGTGCTATGTCCTTTTCAAATGGAAGTGTCTAGCGTTCCGTCTAGACGAACGCCAAAAACTGCTAAAGTTCCGTCCAGTCTGACTGAACGTCAAATCAAAATCAGCCGATTAGCCGCCTTTTCTCGTCCTGGGGTTTGGTGTAGCGGTTCCGCCGCTGTCTACGGACGCTGTAGTCCCTGGTTCGATTCTTGCAACTTCTTTTTTTTTTTTCTTTTTTTTTTCTGTCGTGTTTAGCGTTTTGTAATAGATATACTTCACGCTCGCTTGGCAATTCACGCGATGAGAGCAGTGGGTCTTGGTTTTTTACTCAAGCGGCCGAACCGCTCCCGCTCACTGGAGCCAAGGCCGACGTCATCACCAGTTACGCCTGATCTCCTGTAATTATTACCAGTGATTAATAATTAAGTGACTCCGGCTAGTCAGTGAGCGGAAGCTGTTTGACCGGTTGGGTAAAAATCAAGACCGACTGCTCTCGCTTAATTATTGTGAAGCGGGCGTCGGGTGGCGGCTTTGAGATCCGTCTGGATCTGTATCATCTGTACTTATTAATAATGATTAATAATTATCAGTGATTCTGGCTAGTCAGTGAGCGGTAGCGGTTTGGCCGGTTAGGTAAAAATCAAGAAAGACTGCTCTCAACGCGACTTGTGTTTCCTCTGGACGGAACTTTAGTGAGAGTTGCCGTTCCGTCTGGACGGAACGCTAGACACAGCCTTTTGAAATTCCTTCACCATTCTATTTTGTGAAGTCAGAGCTTGCTGAAAACACGGCGTTTGTGAGCGCTCTTGCGTGTTAACAGTGCAATGTCGAGCAAGCAACGGTGCAAACGCAGTGCGCTCGCAAAAGATTGAGCATAGGTAACGTAAGGCATGAACCAAGTAGGTTCTTACGGTGATCTTAGCCGGCGCTTAGGCCTGCACCACTGCGCAGTCAGTGTCTTGGAATTAAGAATGGTACCAGAAAAAAAAAAAAAAAAAAACTGACCAAATTTGGGTAGCGTTCGAGCGAAACTTTTCTGCTCTAAATTCGAAACCAAAACTGACCGGTACATAAATGTGGCGAGTGCAATGTTGGAAAGTAGACAATTTTTGGGGGTATAAATGAAAAAAGTGTTTCCAGAACGCAGCTGACAACTTTCATTGCCACATTGTTCATTTTTGCAGGATGACGCAGTGGTGCTCGAGCACGCAGCTTGCAATGATGGAAACCGCCTGGAACCTCTTCCACCTGTATTGTGTTACCAGGCAAGTTTTTTTACTCGTTTCGCATGAGAAACAGACCTTCAGAAGTGCAATGTATAAAACCATGCCTCCCCTGACCTTTCAGGAGGGCACCTTTGCAGTGGAAGTGGCGGCAAATGTTGAGGCTAGTTCAGCCCCAGCCACCGTGGTCCTAAGTAAAGACTGTGCAGACGTGGGATTACAGTGCAGTACTGAGGTATGGTGAATGTTTTTATCACAATACTCTTACATCGACATACATTAGGAAATTGCTTTATAAACACAATAGCAACATGTTAATTCCACTGCTTTACAGCATTGTGACGGGCCGGTGTCAGACCACGACTACTTTACAACAAGGAGTGTGGCAACCCAGACTGACCCTCCTGTCTTGGGAAGGACGCAGACAATCGGTGAGATGTTGCTACTTCCTACTTTTTAGTATTGTTATACAGGCGATACTTGGTGAGTGTGTGCTTGCTGAGCGGTGGGAGTTTGCACTAGGCTTCCTAAATATATTTTTTGTAACATTCTCAAACTGCGTTGTAGCTGTGAGGTGTCATGCACTGGTAAGTTAAGAAATAATTTAAATCACCTGTAGAATATTTATCATGCCCTCAAAAATCGACACGAGTGGTTTTGCTTTTTTGCATTGGAAACATGTTCATGAAGCCCAGAGCGCATGCTTCTTGCGCAGGAATGCCAGCGTTCCCGTAATTTTTCAGTCCAATTTGCACAGTCCATTAAAGAAACCAAATGACTGTGCCTGTATTCCTTTTTTGTGCAATGTGTTCTGCTGCATCCTCTAGCCGTACAATTAGTTCAAAGCGACACATTTGCATTGCTTTGAAAGTATACTTGAACTAGTATTTAATTTCAGGTGTGCAAACAAGCTTTCGCATCAAAGCACTGAGGTCTCAGGATTCTCAGACGGAGGCTTGTTGGTCATTGGGTGGCAGCACTGTTGCTGACCAAAGTGAGTTCCAAGGTGACGAGCTAGAAGCATCAAGCCTGAACCTTTCCGCACCATCATCACCACTTGGGCACTCAACACCCATTCCAACAGGCAGGGCAAGTGCTGACGTCACGTACGATCCTCATGACGATGAGTCGTTCATGTAAGGACTTGTTTCAAGATTTTTCCTCCCCCAGTCATTCTAACCACCCTATAATTACTCTAACGTATCATCATGCATGTTATTGTAGACATTCACTTCAGTATTTTTTACTCATACATAGTGGGTGGTATGCTGCCTTTTCACAGGGAACAGATCCTCCCGCATTGCCAGTCGCCTCAGAGAGGCAGTTTATTGTATTCGAGAGCAAGCTAATGAAGCTCTTCAGGTGGTGCGAACAGTGCAGGTCGCCTCTAAAGATTGTTGGAGTGAAGACCACTGGGTCTCTGCTTGAAGTGAGCACAGTTTGCCGTGAGCAGCACACTGCAACGTGGGCCAGCCAGCCTCTCATTAACAACAGAGCAGCTGGAAATCTGCTGCTGTGTGCGGCCATCAGCTTTTCAGGTGCTGGCCCTGAAAAAGTCCTGCGCTTGCTTCAAGGACGCCCAAAATTACGGTCCCAGCAACCCGCACCTTCTACCTCTACCAAAGTGTACTCTTCCAGCCCTCCATTCAGCGTGTACGTAACAGAGACTGCATCATTTTACACAGAACTCATTAAAATTTATCAGTAACTCAATATCAATCCTGAATAACAGTGTTGCCATTTGCCATCGGCAAGGTGTCTGCGGACAAAAACCCTGGCACGGTAAGATGTGCATTTCAATTCAGCATAGTCCTTGCACATGTCTTACCAAGTCTGCACGGGTGACTGTGGTAAACTAAAATGCACATGTTATAGTTGCAAGATTTTTGTGCAGCCTCTTTCTAGGATGTTTCAAAAGTGCAGAACTATGTTGCCTTGTGCTACACAGGAGTGCATTGTAAGGGAGAGATACCTTGGGAGGAAACTTCGTGGTTTGGCGAAACTTGCGTGTAACATGTTCAGGGCAATATGCATATTTACTGAAATGCAAATTATGTTTAGGGCTTAAAGAAAAAACTTCAAATTGCTATCGTGCCACCTTGGTACTACTGGGCATTCATCGGCATTTCACTGTGCTTTTTTAGGTGTGGGAGGCCCAGCAGGAGGCACTGGTGTCTCAGCTGAAAGGGCCAATAGATTTGGCTGGTGATGGACGATGCGACTCGCCAGGTTTTTCTGCTAAGTATATGACCTACACGTTTATGGACGTATCATCTAGCAAGGTCGTCCATTTTGTTCAAGTACAGCTAGGGGAGGCAAGTTTGTTTTGTTTTTGATTTTTTACCCATGAAATAAGCTCTGTCCTTGTATGCTGACAGAGTGCATACTTGGATGTGTAACTTTCAGAACGAACAAGTCAAAAGTAGTCCATCCATGGAGAAATATGGCCTTGTCAAAGGCCTCCAGGAACTCAAGGGACGCGGCATCACGGTGGCGTCACTGACTACTGACCGACACCCGGGTATCAAGAAGCACATGAGGCTACATGAACCCGACACGGAGCACAAGTTCGACATTTGGCACGTTGCAAAAGGTCAGTTTGACAAGACTTCCTTGAACTTTCGTGGCACCCAAGTGTTGATAATTGCTTTGTTATGATGAACAATTTGATGCAGGGCTGAAGAAAAAGCTTTCGGCTGAGTGCAAGCGTGCCTCATGTGCTCCCCTGCGAGACTGGGTTGGGCCCATTGTGAACCACTTGTACTGGTGTGTGGCCATCAGCAAAGGAGATGGAAAGCTGGTGGTGGCCATTTGGAAAAGTGAGTGAACAAATTCTAGAAATTTTTTATCAGAAAATTGAGTTGGGAAGTCTCCCACTGTCTAGTGCTGACACCATTTGTTGCTTGTTTCTGTTCCTTCATTTTAACATAAAATTGTTCTGCTGCTACGCAAGACTGCTAACGAACTGTTACGCCCTGACTGCTAACTAAACAGTTCACTTGACAGGAAAACTATCAACAGGCTAAAGAATCATCACCATTTTTGTGCACATCATATTTTTAGCTCATAGTTTTTTTGGTTGTTGCTTCTTGTTACAGCTCTTTCTTGTGGCTAATGTATACTTCGTGGTCTGAAGGATGCAGATGCTAAAAAACTGGAAGCAATTCGACAGTCTCCTGTCCCCCGCATTTATCTTCCCACATATTGTGGTCCTGCTGTTGCTTCTCTTTTTTTACAACTCTTTCAGCACAGCAGTGTGCTCGGGAGAAGTAGAGAGAAAAAAAAATTAGAGGAGGGGTGCTTCTCCAGGCCCGTACAGCATTTCACAAGTTTTCGTTTTTTAACCAGTATATGCGACTGTTTCTTGCCCTTCTGTGAATCCACAAGTGGAGTTCACGTCAAGGCTCAGCAGCAAGGCAGTGCACACACTTCACACTGTGAATCACTTGTGGCATTCTTCAAACGAAGTCATGTTA
This sequence comes from Haemaphysalis longicornis, assembly GCA_013339765.2. Taxonomy (NCBI): domain Eukaryota; kingdom Metazoa; phylum Arthropoda; class Arachnida; order Ixodida; family Ixodidae; genus Haemaphysalis; species Haemaphysalis longicornis. Next base: position 36,658,713 of record CM023449.1, on the reverse strand, counting down.
TGAACAGCTTTGCTCTTAACCGAAAATAGCTTGAAAAATATCGTAGAGTTAAGAAAAGTAAGCCCAGTAACACACAACAACGCAGCGATGGGCAGGCCATTTTAGCAGTCTCAATTTTCTACCCGTCAGCACTGCATTGGCGTGGTTGTCGCGGTGCAGCCGAACGATGCCATCAAGAAGCGTAGAAAGGAGCTTCTCAGGAAAGACAACCGTGGCCTCAAAACTTCCGGAAAGCGGTGTTTTTTGCTGCTCTCATTGTTCCCACGATGCATTGTCTTTGGGGAGAGAGGGAAGCGGGCAGCAGTCCCTGGTTTTCGAGCGAGAAAGAGAGAGCAACCTTGCATTTGCTTGTATTTTTAAATTTAAACATGGAATAACTTTTTCATTTCTGCATGGACCTTGAAAATTCTTTTTATGCCCATTTCCGCAAAACATGAAGAACATATGCAAAGCCTGAAAAGTAGCTAAAAAAGCGTTGCAGGGGTCCTTTAAGGTGTTTAGCTGCTGAGTATGAAGATGTGGGTTTGATCTACCGTGGCGACTATTTCTGGTGGGTGCCCAAAGTGCGTATGGCCATGGGTTTAAATTGTGGCACAAATCGAAGATGCCCAGGTGGGTTGAATTAGGTGATTGCTGTACACTAAGGTTTCTTACAGCTGTGCGTTAGCAGGAGTTATGACTGACCACACATTCATAGTAGAAGGTACGCAACAGCATTGCTTCTTGGCTACATGGACATTTGGTAACACATCACGTTCCTGAAAACTAATTTTTCAGGCATGCTGAACCATGTCATCAATGTTCACGATGGCCACGACAAGCCGTACTCCAGGTGCCTGCATGACGAACTGCCAGATGGCAAATGGCTCATGCCAGGTAGGCTCTGCATTCTTTAGCAGTCGTGTCTGTATGACTTACCAAAGGCTGTATACCACTAGGTACTCCTGCCTATGCACGGCTTGTTGCGGTGGCGACAAACAACTTGCTGCTGCGAGACATGGAGAAGCTTTCAGCCACTGGCCAGACGTCCAGTCTGGAGTCGTACCACAGCCTTCTGATAAAGTTTGCTCCAAAGTCAGTTGGGTACACCCCCAGAACAATGCGGGCAAGGTAAAATGATCACCTAGTTTGTGAATATTATAGAAAGCAGCCCTTGCAGTATAAGTGTGACAATATCGTGTTTGCCAACTATCTGGTTTTAGGACACAGCTGGCAGCCTTGCACCAGAATGAAAACTCCAACCGGTCCCATGCTGCTACAAAGGATGGGAACGGCAAATATAAGCGGAAGAACCCTAGAGCGCAACCGGGCAAAGAGGTTGTGGGCCTGGTCAAGACGCCGCCAACCTACGGTTAGTATACTATTTTTTGCGCAAACATCTTCTAATAGAAGTTTCCTTTACAGGATATGTTCGCAAACTGGTGCATGAAATGCTGGATGTGTGTGAGGAAACCCCATCATTCCGGCAAGCCCAAAGGAGTGGACCACCTCACAGTGATGATCCTGCACCTATGACCAGCCTGAACGGACCAAGACAAACAACTGCAGATCTCGTCTGTGCATACAGATCCCGCTTTTCTAAGCAGATGCCAGACCTTGATGGTGGGGAAAGAAGTGACGTGTGATGACGTGTGCAGGGGGTATGTGAATGGTGGCGGTGGAGTGCAGTGGGACAAAACGACTGTGATGTGAAGTGATTGGTGTGTGCCTCTTCATGAATATTCTTTTCAACTTCAGTGTTCTACGTCCGCTATGTCAAGCCATGCAAAGTGGTTGTGCAGCTTGGTGAAGTGACCGGTGTGAGCCTTTCTTTCGTTCTCAACCTGTCATTGCGGTTGACTATTCCAGGCATGGTGCTGTGTTGTGTGAAATTTCTGGATCATTCATAATACCTTTGAGTAATCAAAAGCTCTGTAAAATTTCGGTGATTTGATTGTAGGGTTTAACGCACCGACGCAACGCAGGCGATGAGGCGTGCCGTAGGGGAGGGCTCCGGATTACTTTTGACCAGCTGGGGATCTTTAACGTGAGCCGAAAGCGCGTACACACAAGCATTTTTGCTTTTTGCCTCCATCAGAAAAGTGGCCGCTGCGGCAGGGAATCGAACCCATGTCCTCGTGCTCAGCAACACAATGCCTTAGCCACTGAGGTGGGTTGTGAAATTTTGGTCCTCAGCTAAAATGATTAGTTTCTGCGGTAGTTAGGACCAGTATGGCCTTGTTCACAGTCTACATTTAGGTCTTACAGAAAGAGAGAGTTGCTTTTTAAATGTGCCAACTGTCACTCATTGCAGCTCTTCAGTAGAAGGCTTTGCAGTGTACTTGGATTATTACAGTGTGGCCTGGCACAGTCTTGTCTGCCGTAGCTGTAGTGTATGCTTCTAAGTGTTTCAGAAGCTGTACAGGAAATGCCCCAACCATGTAACAACTTGAAGGAACTTTAAAAAGGGACCTGTACTACTACACTATGATGCAAGTGCGAGCCCTCCCACCTTTCCTTTCATTGTACCTCAAGCGCACCTCTGGGCGTGCTGGAGAAGGGCAGAGAAGCAGTGAGAGGAGAAATCTTTTGCGTGCCCTTAGCCACTGTGACTAGGAGGAGGTTCATCAAAATTAACAAGAAGCATTGGCCTGCCGCAACCCTGATCAAACCCACGTCCTTGTGCTCAGCATCATGCTTTAGCCACTTAGCGCTAAACGGACCCTGCAACACCTTCGATAAGGGCTTTCACTCCTTCCTTTGTGTCTGGAACCACTGCAAAAGCTATAGTTATCGCCAGTATGGAGCAGAACTGTGCGATTTGCTCGTCGCACCACATACGCCTTTCATTGCTGCTTTGTTTTTGTGACTTTTTTAAAGTTGCTATCGAAAAGCGTTCATTGCCGCGACTGAAGGAAAACCGGCCAACAGCCGCTACATGGCTTTAATGACGTAATTCAAGCAGTCGAAGGACGTCAAGACTGGGAAAGAGAAAATCTTTTTAGCGAGTTTACAAGTTATCCGATGGGCATGAGCAGTTATTTTTGGCGGAGGTACTTAGCGACCCCCTAATCTAAGTACTTGGTGTGTTGGGTGACTAAATTCTGCAAGCATTTAAGATTTCAAAAAAGGTTGAAGACAGTGTTGCAGGGTCCCTTTAATCTGCCTGTTCATTGTTTTAAGAACTTTTAAAACTACATTTTCTCAGCCGTGTATTTTTATTTCAAAATGATCTTTGAGTGGTGTGCACCTCAAAAATGAAATTGGTGGAAATTTTGTACTGTGTAGGTGAATCTATGCCGGAAAAAGTATGCGAGGATGCAACTGTTCAAAATTTATTGTCCTTATTGTAGTGAATTGTGCTAGCATTCATTTGAGCAAAAGGCTGGAGTGGCAGGGAAACAAATGTACAATCATGCTCCTCCTCTTTGGTGAGGCCTTCAACCTTAAAGTTCAGGATATTTGAATCCTGTATACGATTCCGATGGAAACATTTTTCTTATCATCCAAACTGCACAAGATGGTATGACCTTCCTTTCTCCTTTCCGCAGTCTTCCCCAAATCCATCTTGCAAATTGCCGGTATGCAACGTAACGATACTTCCTGAAAGAGAAGAAAAAAATATTGTTTTATTTAAAAACGCTTTTATGTGTTGTGACTTTTAAAATTGTTGCTTTGTACATCTATTTGTAATGAATTCATGATGCTTAAAACTAATCATCCTTCAAGTTATGCAAATTAGGGCTGTTGTCCTTGCAATGGTTAACACTAAAATTTCTCGAACCAAGCTACTTTTGCTTCATAAGAACCTTGTTGATTTTGATCACACCTTGAAATTACTAGAAGGCACTTTTGACACGTGCATCAGGCGAACAAAATGTATGGGCAATTATCTACTTCCTATCAAGATATTGATCTCTCATTGCACCAAAGGGGAGTATCGCATGTTTTTTGGGTCGGCAAAAAAAAAAAGACTGTTACTGTTACAGCTACAAATTCTATTGTACAATGTGGGAACCAGTTTGATAGCTTTTCATGCTGTGTACATAGCTGTGCTAACCTTTAGTGTCAGCTGTTATTCTAGGTTCTTCCCATCTAACCAGTCTGACTTAACCAGTCTGACTTAAACCAGTCTGTTTAAAGAAAGTGGGCACTGTGAAACAGGACTATTAACCCCAGTAATCAAACAAATACAGCACCACTTATGAAAAGCCGACACTGATGTTAAGCCGATATTTTTTAGTAACCATGCATAATCACTTATATGTATGTTTCTAGATATTGCTGTGTTCGATTATAAGGGTCAAGGTTCAGTTTGTTCTGATCTCATTTCTCTTTTTGTCATGAATTCGTTGCTTTTGAAATATGTGTGATGGTGCTGTGAACTGAATACAAGTGTCCACAAGTTTTTTTTACCTCTGTGTGCAGTTTTTTTAGTAAAAAAAATTCCCTTTAAGTATGCTACACACATCCCCTTTTGTATTGTGTGATCTAGGCACAGTTGTGGGAGGCCAAGATTTTTTCTAGCTTTTTTTTTGTTAATCCTCCGTCCCTTATTTGTTCAGTGAAAATAAAAACTTTTATTCATTCAGTGCTGTGATGTTTGTGCCACTTGTGTATAGTCAACAGGTTGTTTGTTTTCTGAAGCTGCATGTGTGAAAACAATGGCCTATTTGGGCTTGTTTGTTTGAAACAGCTGATCTTGCAAGGCACTTTGAACGCAAGTGCCTCAAAAATATTCTGTTGGAGTGTATCAATAAAGGCTTGTCTTTTATGCTGAGCCAAGTATTCTGTAGTGGCCTGCACATGCTTGCGTGCATTGTAATCCAGTTATGTGAAAAAGAACTGGGCCTCACAAAAATAGCTGGATCGCATAAAAAACAGTTTGTGCAATGCTGCAAAGTGAAAAAAATGCTTTTATGCCACTGTGTACACCAGTACATCAGGTTGTAGGCCTTTACCGTTGTGTCTGGCAGTAAGGCAAGTAAAATACCCCTGAGGAAAAAAAACGAGTTCAATTTTTTTTTTTTTTTTCAAAATTTCAAGAAAGAGAGTTTTTCTTGAGATTCTGCAGCCTAATAAGGTACATAGTGCATAAAGCTTACGTGCAATGATGCACCAGTTATCCAGACATGCCGCATGTCGCCAAAGGCCATTATAACACCCTCGCAAGTTTTTAATATCAGTGGAGCAACGACCGGTCCCGGTCGTGGCCTGATACCGGTGTCCAGTGCCGAAAAGGCGAGAGCACGCACATACAACTTTCTGTTGTAGGACTCGTCTGCTATGCTGTTCTCCTCAGAGCAACACACCACCTGCTTCTTTTTGCGAAGGTCGTTTTGCTAGTCGCCAACGGTACCTATAAGCAGCGTAAACATTTCTGATGCCCGTGCATGTCGAACGCACATTGGAAATGCGCATGTGCTTCAAATAACTCCGTTTCTAGTAAACAAAGCCACGCCGATACCGTGACAGGGCGTAAATCGCCCTCAATTGCGAAAATAGTGGAGCAGACGATGCTTGCAAAAGACGAGGCTCTTGCGCGTGCCCATGAGGACACCGCGATAAAAAAAGATGCCGGTCGGTCGTCGCTACCGTGATATGAAAAAATTGGGAGAGCGTACAGTAAGGTGTCATTAGTGCCTTCTATGACAGCTGATTCGCGTCCGGAGTGCAATTAGAAAATAAAGAAAACGTTCTTTATGCAGTTTGCGCACGCAATGACATAAAAGCGGGCAAAAGTACGGTAAGAACATTGGTGGAAATAAAAACTGATTGATTGATTGATTGAAACCGCAGTGTGCCTTTAGTTACTTGTTACTTTTGCGGGAGACGGGAGCACCACGGCGTGTCAGGTGAAATAAAACGTTACTCACTTGTGGATTTCAACGTCCGGCACGTCGCCTCGTTCTTCAAGCTCGTAGTATGCAACCCGCAGGACTTCTACGTCCAGGCAAAGAATAAAAAAATACTCGTCCTCGGTGATGCACCGTTGCGGGCTGCGGGTAACGCACTGCGGTACGTCGTAGCAGCAGCGGCGCTCAACCGCTTCTGCCATCGGCTGACATCGGCCGCAATGACACCTGCAGGTAAACGGTAATCGTTGCACCGCATCAGAAAGCCAAACAAAGCAACTTTTTCGCGTATCTGCCGATATTTACCAGCCAGCGTCGTCCGGGTGAGGCGGTTCCTCGGGCGCCGGGGGCGAGCTGGAACGCTCGGAATCGTCAGGTGAATCCGGTGAAGCGCAGCATGGCTCCTTCGTAGGCGTGTCGCTATACGGCACCACATTCATGTCGCGGCTGCGTTGCAGCAGAGCGCGCTCCAAATCCGATAAATCGTCGAAGGACATCCTGGCGTTTCGGCGGCGGCACGTGCGGTTCACTGGTGTGTGCGGGTTAGCAACGTGAGCGTAACCATAAAAACGACGCAGTCAAAAAGCGTGGCAAGCAATCCCTCAGGTCTAGCCACTGTGGGCTCAGAACTTCCGGGACGTCACATTTTTCGCCGTCCGCATTGGTCGCGCAAATCAACGTCATCGGTGAAAGCGGGAAAGCGAGCAGCGGTCGCCCCGTTTACGAGAGAGAGAGCAACCATGCATTTGCTTGTATTTTTAAATTTAAAAATGGAATAACTCTTTTATTTGTGCACGGATCTTGATAATTCTTTCGGCGTCTGTCTCTGCATAACACGAAGAACAGACGTAAAGCCTGAAAAGTACCTCAAAGAAAAGCGTTGCAGGGGTCCTTTCAGAAAAGCAGTCGCCACGGCAGGGATCCAACCCGCATCCTTGGGCTCTGGAAAGCGTCAAGGGCAACCTCGGAGAGGGGATGCATCGGCTGCGTCGACATCAGATGCATCGACCTCGCATCGGCTGCGGCATCCTAGTCGCACCATGAACCTGAGTCTTCGTGACCCCAGCGGCGGCGGTCAAGCACCTGCGGCCAGCGTCCACGCTCCGTCAACCTTCGCTTCGACGGCCCCGAAGGGCTACGTACGTTCCGGGACCTACCTGGGACCTCCAGCGGCAGCGGCTACCATGCGGTAGCCACCGGGGAAACACGTCGGGACGCGCGGATTCCATGCCGGCCAAGGAATGACCGCGCGCATCGTACGCCAGCATCAACACGAGACGACGACGGCTACCACCGAGCCGCGGCCACTGAAGGGCGCGACACGTCAGCGCCGACGATCGGGGTAGGCCAGTCCGATAGGGACGCAGTCCTAGGACACAACTAGGGAGTTGTGGTTGTAGAGAGATCACCCAGAAGGTACTGAAATGAGATAATTTCAACTAATGGTGTAGAACTTTATTGCAGAGACTTTTGGATTGTATTTTGTGATATTTAGTTAAGGGGTTGAATGTTTAACGGTTATGTAAGATTTCTCGATTTCTTTGCGTTAGGGTTCACTGAGTGTTGAATAAATGTGTGTTGTGTTAAACCCGTAAACGGGTCTCCGGCGTCCGTCCCTCTGAGCTAGTCAAGACACTCCACCATCCGTCATGCGACAGGCTCAACAGCACAGCGCCTCAGCCACTGAGCCACCGCAGCGGGTAATAATACAAAAAATCGAAGGCTACGGACAGTTCTGTTGCACTGAAATTCAGTAACGATGGTTCTACGCTACATTTGTGCCGTTTGTTGACGTTTCAGTCCTCCCGGAAAAGACAGAGAAATAGGAGGGAGGGGTGTAGGCAGAGGCCAGCATCCTGAAGGGCTCATATCTTTGGCGTTGTTAGCGAGCAGGTTCATACAGCATCTCGACGTTTTCTAGCCGTCTATCGCGTACCCTTTTTCATACGTGGCCTTTCACAGTGCCCGCGAACTGGGTGGGAGTCTGCGATTTCTTGCCAGACAACGTGCAAACACTAACAGTTTTCTCTGCCGCATTTGTGTGGACGGATGCCGCAAGGACTGTCGCCTACTGCGTGTGAAACAAATGTGAGTAAGCTAAGAAAACGAAGAAAAGGAGGCAGTGTGAGGGTTGGGCAACCCCGTGGTGCGCAATCAGTGCGAGCTAAAAGCACACCACCGTCGCTGTTGACCCACGATCGCAGGGCAGTGCCCCAGCGCAGGGGACGTGCCTTCAACGCGTTCGGTACACACTTGCGTAACGCTTGTCGCCGCACCTCCCGGAGCCGGCACGGAGCCTGCTTGCTTGTTACGTTCGGAGGTTGCGCTGCGGCCGCCAGAACCACCGCAGCCGCCGAGGAAAGGTTCTCTCATAGCGTTTTTGTAATGAAGCACGATGTATGTTTGCCTCAGCGAGAAGATTTGCTCGTTCGCATGCAGGTCGCATCATCAGCATCGTTGTCGTCGTAGCAGTCATCGTCATCGAAATCATCATCAGGGCAAACTTCTATTTTGCCATTGTGCAATGCCACTCTGTGTCCCATATAGTAATATTAAAACTCAAATATATACGGAGCTTAACTTTTCGTCGTCTCGGCAGCTTTCAGGCCCATTTTTTCTGCCTCTGCATTCACATTCGCGTATGAGCCCCGAATGAGGCCGGGTACGAGCCGTAGGGAGAACAGAGCGGCTCTGTAGAGCCTTCCTTTGACAGTCGTAGTATTAGTACTAATAACAATGATGCTATACCAGAAACAAAGTAAATATTTACAGTGCAGTGCATAATAACTTGAATGCATAACAGATTGAACCCGAGCCAGACGCGGTGATATTCTGGGATGCCTGCGTATGCACTTGCTTTTAGATAAAAAGAGAGGGAGAAAGGCGAAGGGGGGCTTCACTTTTCTGAAGAGTTGGAACCATGTTCAGGCTACGTGAAGTTAAGAGTTTAAAGAAATCACCTTAGGGTGGGCCTGCTAAGGAAAATTGAAAATGGGCCGTAAGCACGACAGAGGACGAATTGGTTAGATGTTTTGAGAGCACACAGTTCATAAACGATACAGGTTCGTTGTTGTGAGTGGCGCGGGAAGCGGTTTTTTTTTTGTATCGACGTAAAGGGATGCGTTTGTGACTGAGCCACACATTACAGAGATTTGACGTCCTATGACGAACACGACATGAGCACGGAAAATTGCCCGAGAGCAACTAGGATTTTCAGAGGCTTCCTCTAAGCTAGACTGAGATGGAGTACTCCTTCTTTTGTGGCTTTTGCTTCAGGTTACTCCAGCGACGCGTTTCGTGGAGCAGGCGGCAGGCGAGAGATACGCGAGGAGGGAACAAAGACGTGCGCGGAACCCGTGTCGCCACCTGGCGGAAGAAGGGAAGGAGTCCGCAGCTGCAGCGATAAGCGCGCGCTACAAAGGAAGGCCAGGAGGCGGGTGTAGCCCGAAACAACCCATTTCCGTTTGAACCCGTCCCGCTTGAACCCATTCCCGAAACGCCCTTCCCGTTTGGCCCGTCCCATGTGCGCCCGTTGCCAAAACTGCCTTGCCGTTTGACCGCTTTCTATTTCAATCCGTTCCCAAAACACCCTTCCCGTTTCAACCCGCTCCCAAAAAACGCCCGCCTCAAATAGTTCAGATAACTTTCTGAGCTCGCAGTGTGCTTTGAGCCCTCAAAAATTGCGCTGTTCAAGGTAGTGTAGGTTATTGAGTAAGTGCTACAACATATTTTACTCATTTCTTGCCTAATTATTCAGCACGGGGGCAAATTGTATTTCAACTTGACTCTAACTCTACTCGGTAGATGGCGCCACGGACACGGTTTCTTTTAATAGCTCTAAAGGTTATGGCTACAGTATTCTCAAAGCAACTACAGTTATTATCACTACAACAACAAAATTATGCGTGATTTCCTTTGAAACTAATTAATCAGATGTCGCTACTTGCGCCGCGGCAGCCGGAATACTCAAACCGCAAGCGGTGTGCCACCCGGTAAGACGGTAAATGGTGACGCAAACACGGTAACGGTATGCTAAAACCCTTTATTATGAACGGATAACTACCTAAATGTTTGCTTTTGCTTTTACACGTTCTGCGTGCCCGCCTATGTATTTTCCGTAAAAAGTACACGCAAGAGAACAGAGCTTGGGGTGTTCTTAACACCTGGATGAAATATTTGTGCGAACCATTTCCTCCGAGCAAAAATTTCAGCTTTAGACTTCAATGGCCTTCCTTTTACAGATATGTGGATATAAAGTGATCCTTGGCCACACATTACAATTGACCGTACCGCTGACTTGCTCGATAATAGTTACCGCGTTCATAAAATACGTTGTTTTCTGTAGTTTGCTAGATTTGGTAATTATATTTCGCGAGGTCTTTTTCCTGCGTAGATATCAAACAGTAGCCATGTAGTAACCCTAATAAATTAATAGTTGCATTTCTTAAAGCACCCAACTTCATTTTCGTCAGGAGGTCCGGACGCTACAAACTGGCACTGTGACCGCGGAAAGGTTCTACTTTGTTAATTCTTGTCCTTTCTTTTTTTGTGTGTGTGGCATATAAGTGCATGTGCATTCGTATATGCAACCGTAGGGGCTGGAACTATCACCGCTGGCGCCGCGGAGTACGCATGCGAGCAACACGTTTCAGACCGCTCGACCACCGCTGAAGCAGACGGAAGGGTGTGGTTTCAGTTGTACATAATTCACCAACGCTGTTCGGGGTCGAACGTAACGCAGCAACCTACGTGTTGTTTTTTTAATTGGCACCGCGTATCGTAAAAAGGACCATTGCGAAAATGTTGCAGGTTAAAAGGGCGTCTGCATACTTTGGCTCCGGCAGCCGTAATGTTTTTTTTATGAGGTTAAAATCCAGTCGCGCGTAAGTATAATTTCGAAAATCGCACGCCTCGGTCCGAGTCACCGGAATCGAAACTGGGTTCGTTATTCCGGGAAGGGGCTAATAGGGAAAATATGGAACGGGAAGGGCGTTTTGTATCGGGTTGAAGCGGCACGGAATAATCGAGAAGGTTCAAATGGGAACGGGTTCAAGTGGGAACAGGCGAAATGGGAAGGTCGTTTTACGCCGGGTTAAAACGGGAGGGAACAAGCGGGAAGGGTGAATGGGAATGGGTTCAAACGGGAACCTCCCTATAATGCTTCGTGCGGCGTAGAGCCGTGTACGTTTGAGGAAGACGAGCATCGAGCTGCGTTCGCTCGTAGAGCAGAGAGGCGTAAAAAACGCCGTGAGGGGAAAGCTGATGAATAGGCAGTGTGTTCATTGCAAACATGTCTGCATATAATTGTGAAATCACACCTCGACCGCACCTCGGCAATGAGCCTAGCCAGGGCAGTGAAGCTTTCGCTATCAACTACGGTTAACCGAAGCTAAACCAAAGCAATTTCTTGCTCAACAATGCTGACAAGTATGAACAACGGTACAAGATTTAGTGGTTTTGAAACTTTTTGCCTCTGCAAACTTGTCGTTTCAGAATTCTATTATCCCTCGAATGAGTTGCTTAATCAAGAAACACACAGACAGACACATCAAAATTTTCGGGCTTAAAGGGACAGACAACCGATTTTTGTCGAATATATATTCTCTATCCCAAATGAAAGGGCATCACTTTAGGCACCTTGACGAGAAACGGTTTTGCTGATAACGCCCTTGAGCTTTTTAAATCGAAATTTTTAGATCTACGAGCCGCATGTGTCCCTCCCAAAAATAATGCTGGCAACCATGCTATATAGTAGCTCGGCAACATACTTTTGTCTGTATCCGAAATGAAAAACGATATTTAAAAACTTGTCCCCTGATAAAAAAGTTTGAATCGCAGGCTTTTTTGTTCCTTTATGTGTGTTTTTAATGCAATCGTCTATTTTGCACGAATGCGCCATCTGTTGGGATAGACGATATGTAGAATCTGGCTTCACGTTGTGGAGGTGGGAAGTTCGATTCTCCCCGGGCGCGATGTTTTTTTTAAGCTGCCGTTGGCGTATTTGGAAACTGAAATCAAATATTTTGGCAGAACAAACTCCCCTGACTCAGGCAGAATCGTCAAAGCTGCTTCACTGGGTCTGTTTCCTGAACGCTGCCGTTAATTTTGGGCATTCAGGCTCAGTTAGCCACACTGAGAGCACCCCAGCGACGGTGGGCGGCGTGTTTTTAAAATTTTCAAAATAATGTGTAGAAATACATATGCAATTTAACTTTGTACAAATACTTGTATTAAAATGTTTTCAATACTTAAATAAACGTTTCAGCAGTTACAATAGCTGCTAGGTGTGCAGGTCACGTGACAGGGACACATTGTAGTGTCAAGTTTCGACACTACGAACCGCCACCCTTCCGATTTCAGGAAGTTCGCTGCGAAATTAAAATTATTTCCCCAATTTGTTTAGAAGTTGCTTGGAGTTACCGGGCTACATAAAACGCCGGCTTTCATATGAGCTAGAGAACATATACGCGACAGAAATCGGTTGTCTGTCAAAATCACGTTCGTTGTCTTCGTCTGAGCGCTGGACACATGTACGACTAGTGCACGCGATTCGCATGCGACTGATCGTTACGATTGATCGTTACGACCCGTTTTGGCGTCGATCGCTGGTCGGAGGAGGCTACGACGTGCGACTGGCAAGCCAGATGCAGTCGTGCCGTCGTTGAGATCGTCGTGATGCCACAGCCAATGAGAACCCGCTGAGCCCGCAACCGGCTTGCGTTGCTCGGGCGCTCAGGCCGGCTTGGGGGATGGGAACTTTAGGCTTAGCATCTTAGCGGATATTTGATCGCCGCTATCCGTGCAGCCGCGAATGACCATCTGTAACACAACTTTTCACCACAATATCATCCCCTTTCTCGCATGTGGAACTTTATTTAAGCTATAACCCCCGTTTGAGCGATCGTTGACCAAGACATCTGCGTAACCTGTTTCGATGCTTCCGCGTAGGTATTGCCATCTCTCGGCCGGTCGGCGCACCGCGCGCCGCGGCGACCGCCGACCGTTCAGCGTAGGCTTGCATCGCGGCAAATATCTGATCGCCGCTTTTAAAATAAGCCCTGTCAACAATCCCTAGCATAATTTTTCACCACACTAACACCTACTTTCTCGCATGTGGAAGTTCATTTTAACAATCAGATTGATTCAGAAGAGCAGCTACAAGCGGTTGCTACCGTGGTCTGCGCCGGTTCGAGCCGCTGAGTGTGCCGAGATCGCAGGCGCGGCCGGCGTGTGCGCGACTGTTTCCGAAGGCAGAAAACACTTCACGATGCAATTTTCCCCACACTAACACCTACTTTCTCGCATGTGGAACTTCATTTTAACGATCAGATTGATTCAGAAGAGCAGCGACGAGCGGTTGCTACCGCGGTCTGCGCCGGTTCGAGCCGCTGAGTGTGCCGAGCTGGCAGGCGCGGCCGGCGTGTGCGCGGACTGTTTCCGAAGGCAGAAAACGCTTCACGATTGCCTGCTATCCATTTGTTGCGAACAAACGCGCGGAATTTACAAATTCAGCTCAGTGATCTTCGTAGTTGACCATGGAGCAAAAACAGTGGGCGGAGGCGACGCCGACGACGCATTCTCATGCGCGCATCGGGCCATGTGTCCCAAATTCACGCGTACGACTAGTCCTGGCGACAGTCGTAACGATCAGTCGCATGCGAATCGCGTGCGCCAATCGTACATGTGTCCAGCGCTTTACGCACACATTCCCAATCGCGCGACTGCCGTTGCGCTATTGACACTGCATTTCCAAGTGTTTGTCGGAGTAAATATTATCGCCGGCACAGAAAATCCAATTTAAATGAGAATTTATGCTTTCCGTTAAGGCATGGTGACAAATCTGGTGTGCATCCGGGTCGAAAATCTGGCTTTCGTAATCTGATCTTAAACAAGCGTCGTTTTGAGCAACAATATGGTTATATTGACGTCGTCATAATGAACAGCATGCAATGACTTTTACCGTGGAATCTCAATGAGGGGGTGGTATAGGGGTCGTATTACAACGATGTATGGGTGACTGCCATACTTGCGTAACAAGCTGTCGAAGTGACGTGCAGGACTCGTCGAAGAAAAAGTTCTGCGGAATCCTAAGCACAAAAGCACGAGATTGTCGCGTAACCGCAGGGCACTGAAAGTCCCGTCAATAAAGCCAATTTTCTCTTTTGTCCCACCCACGGGGACGTAACTCAGTACTAACGGTAAGGCAATTTAACGTCTCTGCCCGAACGGGATCTAGGTCCTCACTGTAGTCAGAAGTCTTCCCTTTTTGTTCTCAGCCAGACCAGGTGGTAATTTCGCGGCCTGTCAGAGCTCATGAGAAAGGAAGCCAAACGCAAAGACGCAGGCTCAGGATGCCGGCGAATGGGCGAGCAGAAAGAAACAAGAACGGAGAACAGCAGAGGCGAAAAGCTATACCCTTGAGGCACACCGCGCGCCTACACGCCGTGTTCTTCCTCATTGTCCTGTGCCCGCATGGCACCGAAGGCCATCAAGTGGCAGCGCTTTGTGTGCCGCGAATACCCATGCGGAATTTTATTTGTTTGAAGAGCAAGAAGACAAAGTGCAAAAGACAATTTACAGGCTGCTTTCGTGTATCGGACACTTAACCATTGGAGTTGCGCCTTCCCGTTCGTTCTTCTTGGCCTTGAATATTACTTCCACTCAAGATGTCATGGTCGGCACAAACTTCTGCTTTCTGTTTACCTCCGCGCTCCTGTTCTTCCTCGGTTTTTGTCTCTCACTGTTTTTTCTGTCCTATTTCTCCATCATGTCGAAGGTGATTTGAGGGTCGTTTTATTTTGTTGCGCTGCGGACAGGGGCAGCAAGTACCGTTCTCTTTTCATTTGGGATTGTTGGGCAAGTATTCGAGCATAGGGAATTCCTAGAGCTCAGCAGCACGAAAAAAAAAAAGAAAAGAAAAATTAGTGCAACCAGATTGTTTACCGTATCTCGCCCCTTTCCCCCGGACATTTCTTATTTCTGTATTTCGTCAAGGACGGCTGTGTCTCTGTTTAGTTCTAGATTTTTGTTTTTATTGTTCGGTTTTGTGATTTATTTTTTTTCTTCCCCCTCCGGAAAAGAAACATGCGCTCTACAAGTAAGTGTCCCTGAAGTAACTTTCATAAACAGCGCCACAGGTCACGCATTGGGAGAATTTTTTGTGTCATTTGAACGAACTTTGACCTTGTCGTTTATGTAAACTCTATCCGCCGGTTCACCGCGGTTCCGAGCATGTCGAAAACAACTCATAATTGCAAACAAAAGGCAGGACTTTTAAAAGGAAATGGCTATGCAGTGCTCCCAAGTAAACAAAAAAAGGCGGTATTAGAAAGGCACCTAATAGCAGGGTAGATAATTTTTAAGATATCAAGTGGCAGGTTGTGCTTTCATTGGACACCTTCCTCCGAGTTCGCGTTTTCAAGCTATGGAAAAAAGTTAGCTAAGGTATAAGCTTGGGCGTGTTGGTATAGCATTCTCGGAACAGCGCAAAATGACGAGGAGGAGGCGTAGACGGGACACAGCGCAGACTAACAACAGATGTTTATTGCACAAAATTACTTTAATACAGAATTCTGTCGCAACAAATGAGAGAAAGAGGGCAGATGAAAGAAACACAGAAATTTCAAGCCATCACTGCAGCTCACGTGCTGTCACCAGATAAAAAGGCAATTTATTTGTCGGTTAACAACACCGAAGTGTAGCTGACACACTTGTCTTTGTTGGAATATATCTCGTACGCTTCAACGATCTCCCGTGTCGTTTGATTGTTACCTTTATAAAGTATGGATCATTTTTTGAGGCCAGGATATTAACCACAATCATTGCAATGTGCGCCTAGATGCCCGTTATCTCCCTTTTTCACGTTATTGCGATGCTCGCGCAATCTGTCATCGACAAATCTTCCAGTATGTCCTATGTACTTTTTCTTGCATTCGTTCAACGGTATCGAATAAACCACTCCATCCGAGCAGGCCACGAACGGTGTGCGATGTTTGGTGCTACACATGCCAGACTTGACGCGGCCCTCATTAACTTTGTTGCAAAGCTTGCATAGATTTTTAGGAGCGGAGAAGAGGACGTTGACGTTAGCGCGCTTTCCAATTTCTTCAGATTATGCGAAAGTGTATGAATGTATGGGATAGTTGTGATTTTTCTTTTATCTCCCTCTTTTGGAGCATCTTGCCTGTTTCGTTCATCCTTCACCAGTTTTAGAACACTCTCAGCTACCGAAGTCTGTAATTGTAGCGGATAGTCGGCGGCAGTCAGCCGAGCCACCTGTCCATGAAGGTTGGCTTACATTAGGTGATTACAAGATTTGTTAAGTGCCTTCGAGACACACAGCGTTCACGATAACGATTACCACGCTTTACCAATTTAGAACGGCAGAATGATACGGGAGAATGGGCTTTCCAACACCGAGGACTCATAAGCGAGGCTTATGAGCCTCGCTTAAAACAACGAGGCTCAAACAACGAGGCTCATAATTATTCTAGCTTTTTTTTCGTTAAAAAAACAACTTTTGTGGCTGTAATGGAGCTGTGGGAGATACTGAATCCCAGTTTTTCCAAATTTTCTCTTCATTTGTATTTTCTCTTCATGGCTCCTTTAAATGACCCAAGTTGTGTATATTCCTCTCCCCAGCTGTCCTTCCTCTGCGGCATGCTCTTAAGGAGGGGTGGTGGTGAACACGGAATCCGATAAATTTCACTTACTCATCTGTATTTACGAACGTCGTTAGTTCAGTACGTCATGCGCTGATAGCATCCATAATTACAGCGAAATTCTACCTTATAGCATTGAAAATTATTCGACCTTATAAAATCTGATACTGTGGAAGTTCGATCCTTGAGTTGAACCACAAAACAGACACCTGCTCAGTTCGAATTAGTGAACGGCCTAACTAAAGTGAACTATAACAAAACTAAACGGCATTAGGGAAGCCGTGCGGCATGTCAACACTTCGATGTTGGAAAATTTTGTGTTTGGGGCTGCATTTTGTCCCTAAAGGCTACAGTAGGCATGTTTTTTTAGAAACGAATGTAGCTGAAAGCCTCATCTTAGACTTCTTGAAAACCGAAAAACGTACGGGTGGCATTCCTTTTATTCTTTACATCTGGTTTAATGGGGCTTCACCCTCGTCCCACTTGACGTCAACGGCAGATGTCCTGCACTTTTGACATGAAATATATGATGCCCGCTTCTCTTAGTCAGCGCACCACACGAACTAGTGCGTTCTCATTGACACACTTAGAAAATAATGCGTCTCCGAAAACGCCCGCCACGCGGTTGCTAAATTTGGTTTACCGGATTTTAACTTCTTTTTTCTATGTAGCTTTTGTGTAAGCACAGGTGCGTTTTTCTGGACGAGTGCCAAGTGCCGAATCGGCGTCGCAGCGGCGCGTAGTTCGAATGATTCGTGGGTGGTACTTCTATGGAGACTTCTATGGAAACTTGGGCGGCCGTTCAAATTATTACTAAATTCAAATTATTGAAGTTAGAATTATTTAATTATTACTTCGTAAAAGCATTAAACCTTTTACCTTGTAAAAACACACGCTCGTTTTTTTTTTAGTTTTTATGTATGGTGTAAAAGGAGTAGCCTGCAGTTAGATGAAAACATAGGTTTCGTATTGGGCACAATATGTAGGTAACTGTTAAAGATTAAAATCTTATTACAAGCTGTAAATGGTGGATTACCGCAAGAGGGCAATTAAGAGTTACTTCTGTTTCCTATTTAAAACAATGATAACATAAATTGTTCGGCTAGTGCAACTTGTGCATCGTGTACACGGTAACAAAACCAAACTTTTTTACGTCTGGAACGTAGTTACAAGTACAAACCAAGAACTTACTTATCGATTTTCTGACTTCCCATATCGTGCGAACGTAAACTGCCAATAAAGAAGTACGAAAACAGATCAACGACATTTTCTATTTTCCTGAATGTAAAAACCAGTAGCTCCTGAATTACGCAAACAGAAACTGCGCGAATAAGAACGGTCGATTCTGGAGGAATTTCGGGATTGGTTTTACGAAACTTTTAACAAGGATCAAATTCAATGGGCAAAACAAATGTGTCATGATCAGTGCTACCAGGATCAGGGCTCAATAAGTCCCCTTAAGGTTTATTGCAAAACACATGATTGCGTAATTATAGGAGTGTGTCCTTGTGTGGTGTACGAAAGGGATGTGAAATTGATCAAAGCTACATTTATTGCAAAAGAGGGCGCTTCGCTACATGGAAAATGTGCACTATATCCCTCTTTCCAACTAATAATTCTTTTTGAACTGAAATTTGCTCAGTGTTTTCTTCATACACTTTAGGCTGTTGGTGAGTTACAAATAATATATAAAATGCAAATAAATCTTTTTATTTCCTTCGCCAAACTACGTCAAGAGACGCATTTTAGGCAAGCACGTTGCTAGGAGAGACAGACAATTCTGACACCACACACATATTACATCGAACAATCTCACAATATACATTGCCAGCAATGTGCATTGCGTATACGTGTCGCTAGCATTCTTTGCGGGGTATCATGCGGCATCGTTGTTTGATTCTGGACAAAGAGTTCAAGCTTTTACATGGAGTGGAATTGCTTCGCCCAATGAGAAACTCAAGGAGTCAGAAAGCGGCAAGAAGTCACCAATTAAAAATGTTTAATTAAAAAAATAACTATTAAAAATAACTATTGATATGACAGCTTCCTCATTAAAAATTGCGGAAGAGCAGATGCAGCCGCTGCGCGATCATGTTACCATGAAAGCACACTAACCATCCCAGTTTGCGGCATACGTTAACGTAACTTCAATAGCAGTGGGTCCTTTTATGTGCCTAAACATGAACTTCGGAAGTTTTTTCTTCTACATACGCCGACTACGCGTGCAAGATTCATGTGATATAGCGACATTTACGTCATGGTTTGCGGCGTCCTGTAGTGTCGTGTTTCTGTCGTCTCTTATTCGTAGTCCTCGTCTCGTTTGAGCGGTCATTACCACGAAAGCACTTTGTAGTTCCGGCGAGATAAAATTACAGCATCTAATCTGTTCCGCATCACTGTCACCATCAACTTTAAATCGACTCTTCTAGGTCGATCATAGCTGGCGGTAAAGCCGAGGAAAATCACTGGTGTTTATTTAGCTGTAATATTTTCGGTAACCAAACCTGAACTTACGCGACCGCTATGCTTAATTGACCCACGGTTTATGTGTCCAAAGTCCCAACAGAAGCTTTGGCACTGAAGTTTTTGAACAGCTTCTACAAATTCAGGAGGAGGAGGAGGAATGCCTTTAATGAATGAAGAGAAGTCAGCCTGGCAGCAAGCTTGGCTTGCTACTCCACATGAACATGAGATGTGCGCAAGTGAAGAAAAACGAAGACACAAAAACTCATACAGACACTACAAAAGCAAATAAGCACACAAACTGACAAATGCAGGATCACGCACACGGCGCACAAACAGAAGTGAAGTTAAGGCACACATTCAGAGAGTTTCGTTCAGGCCGGAGTCAAGGAGAAATGACACCAAAGCCCGTGTACTCCGTGTTGCCGCAGAACGCGAAAGAGTTTAACTTCGCGGACTTTGGGAATGCGGTACAATGTTATTTTTGCAGTCTGTTATGCTCTGGACGAGTTCGGGGTGCATGTTGCCATAGAACAGGTTAAGCTAAAGAAAAGCAAACACATAAATCTTCTAGCTGCGCGCACGAATCCTAAAACGAAGCCAGTACGCACAGCCGATTTGTTGGCGGCGACATATGCATGAAAGCACCACCCACAATTCTTCTTAGCCATATTATTTTGATGGATGCAACGGATTCAAACATGTGCTCGCAGACGCGACATAAATGCTAAAAAAATAGGTACGAAATGAAGAGTAAGTTGAAAGGCGCAATAAATCAAGTTAGTTTCAAAGCGTTGCCTATCATTGAGTCAAGTTAGGGGTTCGAAAGAGATTTTGTTAGGAGTTTTTTCAGTCTATTAACGGTATTTTTGTCGCACTTGATGCGCGAGGAAAAGTACCGGTTACCTTTCGCCGTCACAATTGGTACTTTGCTAACAGACCATGGTTGTGGCGACACACTGGCAGTTGTGTGGGGCAATAACTTAACGACTGCAGGCGTGTTTATCTTACCCAGAACTGTGCCTGGAGAACATGCAAGATCTCAACTTTGATATGCGTCAATCGGCATTCTTTTATCATAAACCACATCTTCAAACCAGTTTCATAGAGCGCAGAACCTTTCACATTTTGAAAGCTTTATAAAAAAATTCAGGGATCGTCGTGATATGCATCGAAGACGTTGTCGTCGTCTTCACGGCGAGTGCTGGATGCAAAGTCACCCTCAGCATTGTAGGCTTCCACCAAATCTTCGTCATCGACTCGAGGCAGCGGTGGCATGATCTGAAAGTCGTCTCGGGAAGGAGTGGCACACTCGTAGCCATGTCTACAATTATCCATAATGGCTTCTAGAGAATGTGGCGGCCGCGGAGACCTCTCCCAAGCAGGTGTCCTTTCAACTTAAGCATTAGCGCTGAAGTTTTTTTTACATGTGCTATAGGTCTTGACGACAGCGCTGGTGTTTTTCTTTTTTTGCTACAGCCCCTGAGCGAGCCGGGGATTCAGTGGTCGCCGCGAGGCAAGCACTCACGAGCGCTCGCCATTTTCTCGCTGCAGGGGTTTTTGACATATTTTTAATGCCACTGCGCGTGCCAGGGATGCCCGGCGTTCGCTGCGAGGAACGCGCTCAGGAGCACTCGGCATTCTTTTGTATATTTTCCTGCAACGGAAAAATAAAACAGCTGTAAAACAGCTCTGATGTTAATGGTAGTCTCCCGCTAGCTGCTGAACCGAAAGGTTGAAACGAAAGTGTTAGATCAGCCCAATTCAGCCACAAAAGTGTTTTTGCACGGTCTTTCTTCAGGGTCCTTTCAAGCCCTGCGGCTATGTACGGGTATACGAGTGTCGTCTTCCACACGCAAACTTATAAAAGAAAAATTGGGTACAGAAGCGTTTTTCTTGTGTACCCAACGTTTTCATCTAATCCTTCCCGTTAGGACTTTTCCATTGGCCGTTTCGAACCCTTTATATGACATTACTGATATTTCAAATCGATTCCAGGGATGTGGATGGTTGCGTCGCTGGCGTACAGACCTCAAAATGGTCAACAACCACGGACGAGCGAGTGCCTGATGAAGCGTCGAGCGGCAGCTCACGGTAGTCAGCAGCTTATTTTGCCCCGCTCGGCTGCTCCAACAAATGTATGCGTATTTTAGCTGACTAGGCAAATGACTGAAGTAAAGTGTAGCCCACTGCTCTGGCGCACACTTTAGTTTTTGTTGTTGCTCACAGTTGTGAGTTATGCACAAAGCATAAGAGACCGCATTAGCCAAGGTGCCACAGAGCTTTCAAAGGTGGCTGTTTTTTTTCGCTGTGTTTGGAAACTCAGACGTGACGTGTCCATTCCCTCTATGTGCTGCCAGTTTCTGTTCATCCTCTGAACAGAAACTTGCAGTTTTGAAAGACCGGCCAGCACTGGTTCTTTTGGAAAGCTGTCGTTCCCGTGCAGTATTTTATAATGAAAGACATAAAATTTACACTATTGGAATTTTACGCCCAGTTGCTTCCCATAAGCTACGTGGCATGCCGTATCGCGCGACTAGGCATTGAACCGCCTTGGAACTTTACGATGACGTGGATACTCGGCCACTTTTGTTATTTGTTTCCAACTGAAAAATGGCCGCCGTAGTTGGGACCAAAGCCGTGTCCTTGTGCACTACAGCACAATGCCTTAGACACGGAGCCACCAAATCAGGTGCAGACCAGTTTAACTGAAAGGACTGTTTCATTTAAACGGGAAGGGACATCTATTACTTTTTACAGACGATAGTCTTTCTTGGGCTACTTAAGACCCAGGAAATTTCGGTTGTCTGTATGTCTGTTCGTCTGTCTGTCTGTCTGTGGACTCGATTCAGCCACCCGGCCAAAGTGAAGCGAAGTTGCGCAATAGTCTCACATAGTCCCAGAGAAATCTAAGCGTCTAAGTCCGGTTTATATTTTCATTCTTGTCAACATTGTTGAACCAGAACAAGACATTACGCAAATAAAAGGCAGAAAATTAATACACGGGGGATATTTACAGCGTTCCTTTATAAAAAAACAATTCATAGATGCTTGATTTTTGCAAAATGAAATACTACATCTACTGCAGAAAAGAGCTTCACACTGTCGCCTTCTGTCACCCGCGCCACTATAGCTTCTGGCGGAATTTTAAGAATTCAAGCGGCAACTTACGAAAGGTTCCACTAGATAGCTTCCACGTTCTGCTTGGAACGCACGTGGACTAGGGCAACGCGGTTCTACAAAAGTAGTGTGCCTTGATTCACGCGCGTCGCCGTCGTACGGCAGCGTTGGCATCGAGACACCCGGTTTGGAGCAGTGGAACGTGGGAAGTTTAAAATGATTTAAGCAAACCTTTTGCGTGTTTACCTTTTCAGGAGCGCGACGAAAGAGGGTCAACATGAGAGGTGAGCGGGAAACCGAAGGGAGGCATTTACTTGGCAAATTTAGAAGAAGGCTATCGTCTTTTGACGACATTTGCAACGAAAGGAGCAGATACGCGGCCATTTTTTTTATAATAAAAGTGTGCCTAAGTGTAATATTCTCTATTTTCAGTCTCCGTAGCCGATAGTTGCTACACCATGGCTCTTTTAACATGCAGGTGACAATGCACTATCGTAGGCGCTTACCGCGGTACGTTGACATAATTGTTACGTTTTTGTTGGGGTTCTTGTCCGATAAAGGCATGTTAGTGTAAGGAACGTTCAATGTTTCTTCCTGTGTTGACCGGGTCATTTTAAGCGCTTTACTCTTTCATACACTGGTCATACAATTATCCTGTTATCTATGTGCACGTATAACAATTTCCTCTCTTGTGCGGGGTAGAAAATCCATTTTGGCTCCACCTGAAAAAGCTCTAGCTTATCCAGACATCTAGACAGGCCTGTCAGAGCCCGATTCAAGCCACCTGCAGTCGTCACTGTCACTTGCCCTCGTGTACATGAATCGTCTACTTTTCTTTTTTTTATTGTTTTGTTTGGTCGCATTCAGAATGTTGCGCTGCTTTTCGACTGGTCACTGAACGTCACAGCAGTTCCACAGAACCTGTTTATTTGTTGTTGCATATATTTTTTCCATCTCGACTCCCACTAGCCAACGTCCTGTCTGTCTGTCTGTCTGTCTGTCTGTCTGTCTGTCTGTCTGTCTGTCTGTCTGTCTGTCTGTCTGTCTGTCTGTCTGTCCGTCCGTCCGTCCGTCCTTGGTCGTTATTTTTCAAAGTCGCCAGCCAATTTTTCCGGATTCTTCCAAACCCGGAGGTAGAGTACGTTCCGTTAAGCCGAGGCACAACGTTTACTACCCCTCTCTTTTTCGGCTTGGAACGTGGACCGTAGAAAAAGCGGATGGGCAGCTGCGATTGGGGGAAATTACCAGGCGTCGGAAATTGCGGTTTTGTAACGTCAATTTTTTCAGGCTCTTCACGCGTTGGCAAGCAATGATGTCTCCCCCCCCCCGCTCCCCCTACTTGCCCTTACCCGTGAGCTGTGATCTAGATCCGGGTGTAAAAAAGAAAATCATCATTTCACTTTAAATAGTGCATTGTCTATTTTTTGTGTTTAAATTTGGCCCCTGGATTCGCCACCGAATGCGCTTGCAGCAAAACAAACCCAAACTCCTTCCGTCCTGAACAGGGGTGCGGATGAGGATTTGTTTCAGTGAAAACAAAGAATACCGGGCCACCTCCTCTCACTTGAAACCCTGGGGAGGGGCGAGGCATGCAGTGTATAAGTTTATTCTTGGCGCCCTGGCGTTTTTGCCAACGAAGATGAAACCGTTGGGGGGTAGAAGTATACACCTTCACTGTAAATGTTTCGTGTCTTTGAAGCACGAAGCGTTCTAGCGCGAGGCGTAAACGAGTGGCCCAGTGTTTTAGTAGCGTGACTACATGAGACGACGGCTACGACGACATCGAAATGAGACGCCGACAGCCCGAGCCTCTACGGGGTTTCGCCCCTAAAACGTATTCCTTCTGTGAAAATCAAAACACAAAAACCCATTGCCCGACCACAACGAAATCCTTTCGCTGAGCTTTTCTCGAACGCGCGGCGCAGTGCACCAGGCATGGTCTACCCTTGCCGCAGCCGATGGTGAACAGGCTGACGCGATTTTACGGAACACACCTGCGATGTGGCGTGTTGCGCCAAGCACAATGCACTCGTGCCAGATGCGCCGAGGAGGGAGAGAGAAGGGAATCCTTAGCAGCAGGGTTTAGCGCGACGGCACCGACGGCGGAAGCTAATGTGGTCGTGAAATCGGGCCGCACCACTTGGTTAAGGGCGCGCGCCAGCGACGGAATGAAGGAGACAAAGATGATATGGCGAAGATAAAGGGAGAGGGGTATTATGCGAACGCCTCCGACGGCGCAGGTCAGCCAATACAAGCCTCACCGGAAACAGAAACCAAAATAGGGCCGCAAACGTGTAAGCCAGCCAGCACTCATTTATTCTTAATAATAAATAGTATATTTGGATACGAATGGGTGGTGGAGGGCGTGAGAACATCATCGTTGTAAGTGAAGAGCCATCTTTAATGGGCTACGACGTTGGTCGTTGCCAGCTCGCTACCGGTCGATGCTACTGCGGAAATCAGGCGGCGCAGCGAGCAGATAATAAACGGACCCAAGGTAGAGCCTGCATGTAATCGTTGTTCAGGGGGTCACTCTGAGGATTCGAAATCCACGCGGTTTAAATAGTCATAACAGTTCGAACTTCGTGAACCAGTTGGCGCTTCTCATACATCTCCCAGTTGTTTTGTGCGAAAAAAACTGCTGGTACGATTCAGGCAAAATCTGTGTATATAACCGGCAGCCCCCCCGTCCATTTAGTTAGGAACGCCCGTTGGGTTGGTTTTTAAGAAAATAAGCGAAAAAAGCGGCCGCACAAGAAAAAAATGCCGCGAACGAATTGCCGCCGAAAGGCCCCAGCCGCGCAACAAAACAAAATTACGCTTTCGAAATGACGTCAAACAGATCTAGCATACGAAATTAAAACAAGCACAAAAAGAACGGAACTCCTGCTTCGCAGTTTCACGCAGGGGGCGCGCGAGCACTGCGAAGGCGGGTAATTTGAAATGCATTGGGTGGCAGCAGTGAGCGGATAAAGGCGCTGCAGCCCATTTTGGCGAGCCACTGTTCTGCACTTCCGACAGCTTTCCCATTGAGTGTAACGGCTTTAATTTTTTAAGGTGTGGATAATTGTATAGTCTCGTGAAAAAAACACTCAGACATTGTTGGCGCTCTCGTTGTTTCTTCTACGACTGTGTTAATGCTGCTTCCGCCTTTGCAAAGAGGCAGTTATTTATTCCGTGCATTCAACCGTGACTTACCCGCAGCGATGTATGGTGAAAGCAGCGCACTGTTTTCTAAACGGCACTCTTGAACTACTTTCAGAGAGGCGAACACACGTGGACCCGGAAACGGGGCTTTATTAGGTAAACGCACGCGCTGCGCTCTTTATATCTTTGTTTTTTCACATAAGAAAAAGCATCTCTGCGTATTAGTGGGGAGGGAAGGGAAAAGAGTAGAAGCGCTTCGGTGCGCGCATATGTTAACAACTTTTGCAGTGCGGACGTTCCGGTCGTTTTTCGGGTACTTTTAGAAGCTTGAAACAATGTAATTGCAGGCGGCTGGAAGCGTGTGTGCATGGTAAGCTAAGAATGCACTCTGGTTATGCACTTCCGCGATTCTTGATTTAAAAAAAAGGTGCTCTGGAAAGAAAACTGCTTTAATTCACTCCGATGAAAAGGGGCCGTGTTATTCTTTCTAATGTTGCGGCTCTCACTAGACTGAAGGCGAATGAACGCGAATTTAAGCACAAGACGTAGCGAGTTTCAGAAATTTAGTTGCGCACTGCTTCGAGTATCTCTTAGCCCTGAATATTTTAGGCTTGCTGCTGGGCTAGGTTGTTTGCGAAAACAATACTCATCACGGAACAATACAGATGGTACATAAATTATTTTGGTTCTTTCCGTGCGTTTAGCGCTAACCAAATTTTGATTAATGATAGTACTGCACTGGAAACCAGCGATGGGCCAAGAACAACCTGCTATTTATATATTCTCTTTTTATGTTTTCAACTTCGAGCTAATTCAAATCACTGGTTTTGCGTTCGCTACCCGTTATTCGTTAAGCGTCGAAAGCGGTCCTTACTTCGAAGAGCAATATAATACTTCCCCATTAATTCGGCGCATCTGAACTTTGGCTACGAGCGGTTACCAAAGTTAGGAAGCGCATGGCTGTTGTCTAAATTTCGTTAGAACTTTATCTCTAAAAAACACATGTAATTGTGATACCATTCACAGCTTTTCGGCATAAAATACAGCATTTATTCAATCTTGCAAGTCCGCGATGTGGCTGTGTCTCACTACAAGATATATCGTGGCAGAGAACGCTTTACAGTAACTCAGCTGCCCGCAAATTGGTGCTCGCCCCATTTTTCGACCACCGAGAACCACTCTCACGCTGTAAAGCTAAGAAACGATATACTTTCGAGTGAAAAAACTGTCAAAGACGGCTGGAATATTGGGAGGGCACCACAACTTTCGGCATGTCTGCTAGCTGTAAGCGAATGTTAAACACTTCGGATGCAATTCAAATGTTTTAACGTCGAAAGCCTCCGTGCGTCGCTGTTCAAGGAACCGCGTTGTTGTAGTTGTTTTTGTCCAGTACAGAAAACCTCTGCCGCTGTGGTAAGTCCATAAAGATGGAAAAACTCCACGAATAAATGGGATCAATGCAAAGTCAAGTTTTACACTTCTGCTTCTAAAATGACTTCTTCGCCTGAGCATTTCTAAGGGTGGCATAGAGTGCCGCGTCGCAAGAAATACCGCGGGGAACGGTGGTCAATGTCCAAAGGCGCGTTCGTTATTTGCCCAACGATACTGTACTGACCTAAAGGCCTCAGGCCTTTGCTCTTTTTCATAATTTGTTCAGCCTGTCGCTTCTATCCAGAGTGGTCACACCGCTCGTTTTCTTTTATCGCTGCCTCGCAATATTTTTTGCCTCACCCCTTCGATGCAGTGCGCATTAGCGGTCTGCACCACGTTTTGCAGTTTAGCGAAGACGCTTCTGTTGACCAAAACGCTGTTGTGTCGCAGATCACGTGAAACATGCTAGATAAACCCAGCGGCACGTGTGAGCAAGAATAGAGCAGCAGGAGGGCTCCGAAATCCTGAAGGCAAGGCAAGGAAAGCTCCACTTTAAAATGTCACATTCGAAAATTTTACAAGTCAACAACCAGTATTCATAGTCACGGTAGTTGTTTAGCAAGGTCTGTTAGGCTGGCTTTATGTTTGCTTTGATCGGCTAAGCGCACAATTACCGCCTTGTAGTTACTTTTGACATATGTTTAATATAAAGGCTTACACAGACCTGGAGGGGACGAAAGGAACGCTAAGGCTTCGGTCGTGACATCGGGTGAACTGGTTTGGTGGATCGCGTGCACTCTTTAGTATTCGTCCAGCAGAATTCAGCTGGAAAGGGGTAAAGTTCCCGAACCCTTTAAAAAGAACGTCTTTCACTGCTAACGTACTTCAGATATACCGGGTCGTCTGAGGTAGCGAATAAATTGCTTTACATGTTCCGGGACTCTAAACACCGCTACCCCAGTTTTTTGTTGGATATGCATCAACACAAGCTTAAGGAAGTGAGCGAAAACAAAAGCGGGGCCCTGCCAAACCTCGCGATACCTACGCGAAGGCTGGGCTGGTTAAACGGGTTCTCAAGTGACATCAAAGAAATGAAAGCTCCACAAAACAATCTGTTGTGCCAGCTGTCATCGAGCTCTCTGTGTATGGCGGGTACTGCCTTTCGAACCGACGCCATGGCACAGCTTTTTACATTCAGATGAAAACCCACGATGAAAAACAAAGTTAAGGAGAGGCCCCGGATCCACCGGCGCATTGGGAGAAGTGTGGAGGAAGTCACGTGATCTTTCGCGTTCGTTGAAGGCCAGTGGCAACAGCGGGCCTCCTCGATTATCGGGGCCGGATCATCCGTGGAGTGCCCGAGACGTAATCCGGAGGTGGATTTTCCCATGTAGTTCTAAAGCCAAAACGACCGTGTGTACGAGATTTCGGCGCACGTTTAAGATTCGCAGGCGGTCAAAATTATTCCGGAGCCCTCCAATACGGCGCGCCTCGTCGCCTGCGTTGCGTCGGTGCGTTAAACCTTACAATCAATCAATCTCATGTATTCCTAGCAGACTTCCGGCCCAAAGGCAGCACTCGGACCATCCCGCGGACCATCCAAGGCAGGTAAACGGGGATGCTTAGCGTCCTAACAACGGCGCCAAAGGCCGTCCCACCGAGGCCCTACGTCACTGAGCAGCCCAGCCGGTAGGCAATGGCCGGCCCGCAAAGCCGAAGCAAACAACATAGGGGGCCAGCGAAGGAGGACGATGTGGCGCCTGCGCGCAAAATACAAGCAAATTAATTATTGCCCTTCCATTCTGTGAAGAACGATGACCTGCGAAACTAGGTGTATTGCAAGGACCGCATAAAAAACACGTTTGTTTGTAATTTGCGAGTTAGCCTGCTTTGTAGCATGTTAGCTGAATAAAACGTGAAGGGACTAGAACTTTATTCTGGCAGGCAAACATGGAGCCGTATGTGTACGAGATTTCAGCGCATGTTAAAGATCGCTAGGCGGTCAAAATTAATCTGGAGCCCTCCACTACAGCATCGCCCGCGTTGCGTCGTAGCGTTAAACCCAATAATCAATCATTCAACCTGTTTGTTTCACTGCCGCGTCGTAGGCATCTTACTGTCTGTGTACCACAGCAACTCAACCCGCTCGACCACTCAGGACACCAGACATGTTGCATTGGGCCATTTAACGCCTACGTTCAAAAATTCCCTTCAGCACAACGGACAGTTCATTGCAGGCAAACGGTTATGTGCGAGTGCTTTGAAGGGAAAGAAACCGTCTAGAATGTCACTCTTAAAGCCCGTTATGCTGAACAAGTAATATTGGCGCAGTTCAGCGTTCAAAGCGGGCAAGTTGCCGTTCACCCGGGAGGGATTCCCAGCTACTCGAAGAACAGGAAATTGGGCAGGCAGCGGATGCGGTAGTGGCTTCCCATTGTTTACGCGCGCATTCGCGCTTCCGTTCGGGCTAACGCTTCTTGGATTTCCGCTCTTCCGAGCGAACGACACGCGTCCGTCCCATATCCAGTTAAACCTGGAAGGCCGCAAGCTTTATTGTAGTGGGCAAACGTGACTGTCCTTTGCCCTCCCCCGTCGCAGGCATGCTACGGTCTGTGTAACACACCAACCCAGAACCAAGCCGCTCCACTAGGGAGGAGAGCCACAAGTCTTTCACGTTAAAATCTCCAACCAACACAACGGGCATGTCAACGGCAGTGACATGAAATGCAGCTGTGCGTACACAACCCACTCCTTCCAACCCCAACCCGCGCACGCCAAAACTGGAACCGGATGTGGGCACACACTACGCGTAAACTACGCCGGCCAAAATGTCGTTCGGAAGGCCTTTGAAGCTGAAGTACGATTGCGGGCTCACGCCGGCGTTCCAAACGGGCATGTGGCTCTTCAACCGGGAGGTATTCGCACCTACTATGGGAGTAGAATCTGAGGCGACGCCGGCGGCGTCGGCTTTTGGTCATTTTTACGCTCACTCGTGTCTCTGTTGATGCTCCGCAATAATCTGATAACGGGGCTAACGCCGCTCCGATGGCGCAACTTGTGAAAGAGGCATTGGTGTTGGCGAGGGGCAGAACAGTTGCGATAGTGGGGCTGGCTGTCACGATGAGGAGCCCCGGACAGGTGCCGAGTAAAGCGGTTTACGGAAATGAAACTGTGGGGGTTAGACATATACCGCTTCGCAGTAAAAGGGTGGCCTCCAGACATGGAGTTTTCGTCTTCAGTAGAGGCGCCGTCAGGCCCTGTTCTATGCTTTTCGGTCCTCCATGAAACATACTATGCGGAATGATGATGGTGACGACGAAAACCTTGAATCAGTATCAATCAAGGGTTTTTTAAAACCCCTTGCTAGGAGTCAGCTTGTATCTCCAGGGACTTGGTGGCGGCTTGAGCTTGATCGATGAACTGCGCGGGAACAATGCAGAGATCCGGCAGGATAATTTGAAGAGCGGCTAGCCAAGGCGCTGACATGAACGCCATTTCCCACACTTTCGGCGCTGCTTAGTAAGTGTGGCAGTTGGTTTTGTTTTAGAAGTTTTCGCGCGTTAGTTCACAAAAAACGTAAGTAGTTTTCTGTGGCGTGGCGGGCCAGACCAGTACACAAAGGGTCATTCCATACTGTTCCAGAAGCCAGCCACTGACATTGGCAGCTGTGATGCCTTTTGAGATCGGGCGTATTTGTAGGATATGCGTACAGATGTTGTCCAGCGGATAAACAGTTGATTGTCTGCGCTTGCCCCGTGTTCTTTTAAGTGCGCAGCCCTTCATGGGCTCGGCTTGTCGTCGTAGCTCGTCCAGGGTCACAGTAACTAGCCACCGTAGTCACGCCGTCACGCACTCAAACAGAGGACTTGGAAAATATCACCGCTTCGCCTAGTCCGGATCGAACCATGAGTCCCTCGCGTTACGAAGCTGATGTGCTATTCCATCGCGCACAGAGGCACACGTTCCCAGTACCCACAGTATTTGAGATCTCTGCGCGGTGCCGGTGCCATGGGGGGTGTCGCCGCAGGATGAAAATAAGTGCAGAATAGAATAAAATAACGACAGCACTGGGAGTTAACGCATCCTGCTCCTGCTCCTCCTCCTGCTCCTCCTCCTGCTCCTGCTCCTGCTCCTGCTCCTGCTCCCCCTCCTCATCCTTATCATCATTATACCTACGTCCACTGCAGGGCAAAGGCCTCTCCCATAGATCTCCAATTACCGCGGTCCTGTGCTAACTGCAACCAATTTATCCGCGCAAACTTCTTTACCTAATCTGCCTAACTTTCTTCTGCGCCTTGCCACTCCTGCCTTCGCTAGGGATCCACTCTGTTACCCTTAGTGTCCAACGGTTATCTTGACTTCGCGTTACATGCCCTGCCGCCACCGAATTCTTCTCCTTAATTTCTACTAATATGTCCTTAACACGTGTTTGCTACCTGAACAACTCCGCATTAACACATAATATACTCCAAATTAATGGAAACTCAATCCATTCTCTCTTTATAGGCCTTGTAAGACGCTGGGGCGCCATATCTTGACCACTCAAGCGCGGAGCAAATAACTCGGTGTGACAGCTTTCATGTTGGGGGAAACTACTTTAATTTGTCAATCTTCGTAAGCCTTTGCTCTGTAATGTATTCCATCGCTGAGTCACTAACTTGCCCAATAACATTCTGCAGTATACTTTTCATTGCGTGTTAAGGTGTCAATTCTTGCTGAATATTTTATGCCATCTGAGAAACGTAATCAGACAAAAACATGCAAGCACAAGATCACAGGCTGCACAACTTCTGAAACTCTGCGCCGTATTTTGGGGCGCTAACTTTTTCTGTTCTCCCGGCTTCGGTTTTCGCGAAGAATCTCGTTAAGTGACTGGCCGCGGGCTGGAAACTTGTTCTTC
Source organism: Haemaphysalis longicornis (assembly GCA_013339765.2). Lineage (NCBI taxonomy): Eukaryota > Metazoa > Arthropoda > Arachnida > Ixodida > Ixodidae > Haemaphysalis > Haemaphysalis longicornis. The sequence continues at coordinate 36,627,217 of CM023449.1, read as the reverse complement.
CGCACGCGTGGTCGGGCGTTTGGTTTTCTGCAGGTGGCTGATGGGTTGACAGCGCGAAAACTGTAAACACAGCGATAGAAAATCTTTCAGAGAATCGTTTTTTTTTTACTTTTTGTTCTTAGTTACGGTTCCGCGTCCAGGATGCACGCTTAAGCAAACCAGCCGAGACACAAACAACGCAGAACACGCTCTGCACAGTCGCTTCCCCTTGCTTCCTTTTCGTCATCTGTGCCGTCACGTGTGCGAAAGATTTGAAGGAGAGATCTTTTCCAAAGTTTGTAGGCCTCAAGAGTGCATTAATCCAACAACAGCTCCTTTGTTGCCCCGCACCAACGGATTCGTGATCAGTAGTGGCTGTGGTCGTAGCCATATTTTTCAGCGCGTCCCGTTGACCCCGAAGCAGGAAAAAAAAAAACGAAAAAAAAGAAAGAAACGATTAACACCGACAAAATTAGTAAAACGCTCTTCCTTTATTTTGGGGAGGGCGAAAAAACCTCCTTCCTGTTTTTTTTGTCACGAAATCGTCGTTGAAGACAACCTCTACACTTTGCTGCAAAGTCGCATGCATAAAGTTTATACTCTAGCATTAGAAAGCTCCTTCAACTCACCCCTAGAGATCGTTCTAGTCGTCATAGCGTCATAGAAGTTTTGTGTCTTTTTCCCGACCCAAATCACTTCAAGTGCCACTACTGTAGGACACTTGCGGCGGTCGAAAC